>VWYH01011240.1:934500-1079855 GCA_013399365.1 Pampusana beccarii
CCGGCCCGGTGCGCTCGGGCTTCCCGCGGCGGACCCCGGAGACCCCGGCCGGGACCCCTCGGTCTCTCCCCACCGCCGCCGAGCGAGCGCCGGCACCGGGCGGGTTAAAGCCGGCACGGGGAGGGCCCGGGACCGGCCCTCGCCGCCGTGGGCACTGCCAGGGCGGGACCGGAGCTGCCCTCCTCGCCCCCAGCTCGGCGGTGGGCACCGGGGAGCCCCAGCGCCTGCACCCGAGGCGCCATCCCGGAGCCCCGGTACCCCCGTGCCCCACCCGCAGCCCGGGGGGACCCTGCGGGGGTCAGGGGCCCGGGCTGCACCGGCCGGCGGGCCCCGAGCAAAGCTGGTGCTGGGCACCGGCTCAGAGCCCCGCAGCACAGGTAGGCACAGCCCAGCCTGACCCGCTGGCCCGCGGCTCTGCAGGGAGGGCAGCCAGGCTGGCCCCCGAGGCACCGCGCGGTTCTCACTCGTTCAAATTAACAGACTTGTGCCAAGCTCCAGCCTCTCTTTGCTGCCACGGAAGTTGGTCCACATACTGGTGACTTCTGGAGCTGGTCTGTGCGCTCTCTGCCTCTTTTCCACTCCCCCGGGTGGCTGGGGGAGCTCAGCAAGGAAGAACTGAAGTGCCGGTGGTTAGATGTAAAGCTGTAGTCAGATGGGAGTTGTAGCCTCTCTTGAGTACACTGGGCATCGCTCTGAGAGAAGGCACTTGTTTGTGTCTGTGGCATATCAGAACAGCCGTGCACAAAACCTTTGGTGACAGTGGCTGTGAGCCCCTCTCATTGCAAGGGGGTACCACAGGGCACATGTATGCTGCTGTGCTGCCAAATATTCCCCGCACACCTCCCTAGCTCTGCGCCTTCCAGCACCAGGTACTGACAGCTCTCAGGTCTGTGCCATCCTCGTTTGACTTCTCTTCCCTTTCTCTCATGATTGCTTTTCCACATGCCCATGCACTTCATCTCCCTCCTGGAGAGGAACCAAGACACCTTTGTGTTTGCAATACTTTGCAATAGTATCTTTTGTTACATGGGCGCATCCTGAGGTTGCAACCCAGAGTTAAATTCATCCTCTGCAAAACCACCATTCACCCACTCCATTTCCTGAGCTGGGTCAGTGACACTATCCTGTCTCCTGGCCCTGTACCTGGCCACGGCAATACACTCAACACCAGAGACTCGATAGCCACCCCTGCCAAACTCAGCATCCCAGCTGCCACCAGTCCTGGCCAAGCTGCTTCACCAGAATAACCCAACTCATTATTCCGCAGGGCTGAAGTCACCACTTTGGGTGGAGGTGCCCTGAGAGGCAGCCGGGCTGGTGCGGAAGAGAAATATAAATAACGATGCGCAGAGGTGGCACCGCAGCTGGCGGCGATGGGGACACATCCCAGCCACCTCCCCTTGGACAGCCCGAGGAACCTGGGCAATAGCTGGGCTGTCAGAAAGCCACCACTGCCCAAAGTCACTGCTGCTGCCTCCCAGCACCTGCTCTCTCCCATTTCAATGGCAAATATGCCAAGAGGGGAAACTGATGCTTTCAAATCACCTGGCACAGCTTTTCATGCTCCATCATTGCCCAACCTAGGCACCGTACTAATGCTAATTAAACACAGGAAAGAAAAAAAGAAACAAGAACTGAGTGTTTGACACACTAACAGATAACAACTCTTGGTTTACTACCAGTGCAGTGCTATAATTTTAAATGTGTTATTTATGGGACAGATAAAGTAGAGCACTCTGAGAGACACAGTGTTAAAATACTTCTTCACATATTTTTTGCATTAAGCTTATTATTTTGTTCTCTCTTTTTTCCACCAAAATAATATTGAAGAAGGGAGAATAGGATAAACGTGAGTTAGCATCTGTGAGCATTACAGTAAAAAAAAGTGAGCCTTCAGGAGGGTCTGGGTGGAGGAAGTGGTTGGACTTGCATCACTGGGAATGACACTGTACCACGTAACTTATTCCAAGGCCCTTTCCAAAACACACACAATATTTTGTATTTCCACCTTAGGACCCCAAAGTGCTTTGTAAACATCAATTCATTTATCTCTGTAACACACAAGACAGCAGATCTTGAAAAAAATCTGTTGATTAGTGACAGTAGGAAGCTTTCCTCACAGAGAAGTAAATATATAAGACATTCCAGACCTTATGATTGGAAAGATGATCTGCCAAATATAAAATAATGCAGCATTGTATTCCTGGGGCTGCAGACAGACAGCTGTAGTGCCTCTGTGGCTGCTGCTGAGAGGTTGCCAAACACCACCGAGATTAACAAAACTGCTCAGTTTTCTTGCTGCTATTCAGCATCTCGTGTGCGGTAGAGTGACACTATCAAAATCATGTCCACTTCCTGCTGAGGAGGATGATTGGCAAAGCTCTGCCCAGCACCAGTGCCAGACACTGGAGTTATTCATGGCGAGAGGGAGGTTCCAGAAGTGGAGGTTGGGAGAGGGGCAGGGCAGCAGCCACCTCTTTTCCTCCCTCATCATATAAGGTTTAAGGAGGGACTGTGTCTTGGAGACCTGTCTCTAGCCAGGAGCTTTTGGCAGTCGGGTACTACAAGGAGTTTTGCTTTTCATTTCGTTTGGACAGTTCGTAAACAAACCTGACCTGGAATCCAAATCATTTTTGTAATATTTGCGTTACGACGCCAAACATGCAAACCTGGAAGATGTGAACTGCGGCTCGGTGGGCAGCCCGGGGACAACGCCGGTCTCTGGCAGCCGCTGGTGCTGGCACCGGCTCTGGGAGGGACGCTGACCCTCTGGAGAGGCTGATGGCAAAACCTCCCGCTGGCCCACGCAGGAGGCAGCCGGGGTGTCTGCCCCAAAGGGAACCCACTGCTCTGCCACCTCTGCCCGGAGGAGCCGGCTCGGGACAGGAGTCAGGCGCATATGGGGAAAAGAGCTATTTAGAGAAATGGAATTATTTAGACTCCACTTAGGTGAGTGGGAGGGACAGACTGAGCAACAGGAAGAGAGGAATGGCTGCAAAGGCACCAAGGATTTATTTGCTTTACATAAGCAGCCTCATGGAGCAACATTTGCAATGGGAAAACAGGCTACGTGGTGCAGAGCATTGAAGAACAGGGTGGAAAAGAATAGAGGAGCTGAACAGGGATGCATATAAGACAGGGGAAGAGAAGAGAACCATAGGTGTGGGTGAATAAAGAGCAAGAGAGAGTATGAAGAGAAAGTAAAAACAACTGGGATAACTGGAAGAAAGGAGTGAGGGAGGAGAGAGGAGCAACCCACCCTAACCACCACAAAACTGCAGGAGGGGTTGGAGCCTTAGAAACAAAATGGGAAAGAGGTCTGCACAGGATGGAAAATAAAAGTAAAATATCGAGGGAACTTGAAGAATAGTGAATAGGGATTCCACATAAAACAGCAAAAAAGGTGAGGTCTCTGAAGGACAGCAGAAGACTGCAGGCTTCCACTCGCTGTGCTGGAAATGATGGCTAAGGGAAAAATCAGAGAGCCCTTCCTGCTATTCACCCTCTCTACGAGCTTTGAAAACTACTACGTGGTGTCTAGCCTCCATGATCCTCTCTAAAGCAGCCCAGCAAACATGGGAGGACACACTGCTCAGCTCTAGCACCAGAGCTGCTCCGCGCTCCGACAGCCCCCGGCACCACACCAGCCCGGCCCCTGCGGCACCAGCTCCTCTGCAAAGAAGAGCTGAACACACTTCCACACCCCATTATTTTTTTTTTTCCACAACACTGTAAAGACTGCATATAAAGTGACAGAAAGCAGCAACAGATTTGAAAAGTGCCCCGAGACGCACCTTCCCTCTACACACCAAGTTACTGTTTGTAACAGACTTCCCTCAGTCGCTGCTTTCTGCTCCATCCTCGCTCCTACCCAACCTCTCCCAGTCCTCACTCCAGCAACCCATGTAAGGAGGAGCTTTCCCCGCTGTCAGGAGGCCCTTCCCCTCCTCACCTGGGAGCTCTGAGCATCCCGTGGGCTGACACAGGAGGACCCATTTCCCCACTGTCAGAAAAGAGAGATGAGGGATGCAACAGAAATCCACCAGATGCGCTAGACTGTTTTAAAGAAGATATTGATTAAAGTGTTCCTCGTGGTCATTGGGGATAAAGCAATTAGCTCAGTTGGCACAGAAGGAGAAAAAGGTTAGATATTAGGAGAAACTTAACAACTATGAGGATGGCTGGGGATGGGAGAGGTTGGCCAGGAAGGCCAAGGAATCCTCATCCATGAAGAGTTTTAAGAACAAGTTAAGCAAATGTCACTTGAGCGATTAAGTTCTATTTTGGCTTTGCCTATTGCAGAGGTCACCTCTTGGCAACGCTTTCAGTCCTCAGTTTCTACAGTTTCTTCATCGCATGAGATGCAAGGACAGAAAGAGCTTGGAGTAAAGGAGGCAAAAGCAAGGGCTTGCCTGATAGAAAGGGGAGTTCTGAGTGTGTCCCAATGTATAGATGGAGGCTAGAGAAGAGAGGAATAACAGGGAAATTCAAAGGTTGTGGTCCGCGGGCACAAGTCAAGGCAAGGAACAGCATGGGGCTGGGCTGCACCAAACACCAGCAGGACCGGAGAGAAGGTCTGGGACTCAGCTGGATTAATAGAAGTCACAGAAAAAGGTCCGGGTCAGGTTTGAGAGCATCAGTCAGTGCAATGTCTGCCAGACATTTTAGACAAAAGGGGCGTCTGCTTTAACAGTTTTTTAAAGTTCGGGACTGAGAATAAAATCCTGTATCCCAGCGGAGAAGAAAGCAAACAAAGCAAACCCACCAAACACACCACCACACCAGACACAGCTTTTCCAGTATCTCCCTGCAGTGACACTGCCGGGTGACCCGCAGCCCAGTTCTGGGCCCCCAGTAACCATCTCCTCAGGCAGGGACCAGCGATGCTGCACTATCAGTTGATCTGCACATCCTCTGCAGGTCTGACGCATGTGTGAATTATTCATCCGGGGCTGAAGTCAGCACCATGTCAAGGACCTCTAAAATCTGCCTTAGAGACAGCGGAGTCCAAGGGAACATGGGAGCAAGGGGAGAGCAGGGCTTGGGGAAGGAGGACTGGATCCTCCAGAGATGCTCGCAGGAGGCAGAAAATCTGGGTGCTGGCACCACCCCGAGCAGCACCAGGAGAAAGAGGCACTTCCAGGAGCAGAGAACTTTTGGCTCAACACACAAACAGGAGCTGAGCAAGCAGAAGCTGCTTCTTCATCCTCACTCTTTCAGGACGTAATCGATTTCCTACCTCTGCTACGACACTCACACTGGCTTTTAACTCTCCCATTTCTTCAAGACTTATTTTCTAATCTAAACTGGCGGGACCTTTGCTCCACAAATCCCAACAGCACTTCTCAGACGACAACTTTTAGCATTCTGGCACTACGGTGGTGTAAAGTAAGCGGGACTACACTGTTAACAGCACAAAATTGAGAAGGTTTACAGATTATTTGCAGGAATGAACAGAAAAAAGCATCTTGAAAATCCAGGGTGCATGCTGGAGCTCCTGAGATGGGAAAGGTTCAGACCAAGGCAAGCGTAGGGGACAGAAATACACACTGTAAATCTCCTTAAGCAGCTCAGCCTGTCCTGGTTCCTCAAGGTTTTGCCAAGGTATTTTGTTTGTACTTGTCACATGACTTACATCAGGCAGCACATCCTAATCAAGACGGACACCGGTGTCTTCCCAGGCAAAGCTCCATCCTCAGGCCGCAGGAGCAGCTTAGCTGCTTTGTACACGTAACCCTGCCCGAGCCTCCCCCCTGCCGAATGGGGGAGGCAGGAGAGGCTGCGAGGGTCCTGCTGCACTTGTAGTCATCTCTGCTTATTCTTCTGTTTTTCCATAAAAGAAGTCTACGGCAACGCACAAACTTGCCCAGTGGGTGTTGTACTTAGAAGAAATCCTGGTTTGCTGCAGAAGTGCAGCTGGAACAGAGCGGTAGCTCCTCCAGAGAGGGAGCGTATCCCCCAGGGCACAGCATCTTCACTCAGGCTTACAGGCTCCCAGTCCTTCCAGGAGAGGGAATGTGAAATGACGCAGCTGTTACTAAAGATTCCAGCTGTAGCAACCTACAGTAGCTTTTAAACATGTTGAGTTTGGAACTGGAAAAGGCTCAAAATCCATTCTTTGGTCCCAAGACACAGCAATTCCCCCGTCCACAGACCCACTGAACTACCCTCTCACTGAAGACAAGCTCAGATTCTGCACTGCTCATAGTCTAGTGGGAAATACTTTGCTCCTGCTGCTACTTGTCCATTCTTGCCCTAGTATTTTTTGCTCACTTTTCACAGCCTTTAAGCATTTATCTTTTCACGCCTTTGCCTGCTCTGGATTTCCCTCAAGGCTGATTTTGCTATGTCAGGGTCCTTATGCCTTTTTTATTTTTTCTTTAATTTTTCTTTCCCCTTTTTGCTCCCAGGCAGAACTTTCCCACCTACCTCCTGCCCGTACAGTCCACAAGCTGAAGCAAAGCGAGTGACTGACCCTTTTCCCACCAGGCACAGGAGGTGAATCACAAACTGTATTCCTCAGAGCTCCCAGCTGGCTGGTGGTCAAGCCACTGCAACAGCAAAGGACCAGCTCCCTCCGAAGCAGCTGTCCAAGACATCCTGAAGCGCAAATCTGGGATGTAGGCAACGTGGGGATACTCTGTCAAAAGGTGGGGGATGCAGAGGAGCAGCAGGAAACCTCTCAGACAGTGGAGGTGCACAGTATTATTTTGGAACCATGCCTTGACTAGAAGTAGCAGTGAAACCTCTACAATTCGAAGTTTCTGTGCGATACACGTATCAAACTGGGGAACCAAAACGTACCTTCAGGCTCCTCCAAAAATTCAATCTAATTAAATGTTTTAAGATTTTAGTTCCATCTACCTGCGCTGTCCGTGATCAATCAATGAGCAGGTTCTGCTCTCCTGTTTGCAGGAATGAGCAGTGCAGCTCTGGAGACACCAGAAGAGGGGACTCTCATGAGTTACGCTGGAAATAGCAGGATCATTCTCAGGCTTGTGACATCCTGACTCACTGGACTTGTAATCTGATTACACGGGTGTTTTTGGATGCCCTGTTTAGTATGTCCTGCCCTGCTCCAACATTTCCCCTCCGGGAATCATCAAGTTTGCTGCTTCACAGACACCCCTGGGGTTTGGAAACTGCCCATTTGTGACGGATGGAAACAGTGAGGAGTGTTCTAAAACTTCCCATCCATTTTAGTGTTCGAGTCAAAAAGCTCTTTCCAATCAAGGTCTGGGGAAGCTCTGGGCACACAACATTTTCCGCAAAACAAGCACATGGTGTCTCAGGGTGCACACTCAAGATCTCTGTTTCTCTATAAGCAATGACATGGGTGACTAGGTCGAAAGCATAACACTCAGATAATCTATACCTCCTCTACGTTTTTAGCTGCAATAGCACCCCATCCTCTGTTTACTGGCACTCTACTAGACACCAAGAAAACCGGTACAAACATTTTCCTGTCTCAAAAGCTATAATGTTCCTGTGGCATAAAGTGTATTTAAAACGGATCACATTTTGGAGGGCAAATCTAAAAGAGTCCCTCCGGTGTTTGAATAAACCTGGGGACAGAAGAGACGTTTGCCACAAGGGCAGCGCTGGAGCCAAGTAAGGTTTTGAAGTAAGAAAGCTCCTCTTACATGCTCCTGCTAGTCAGACAAAGTGTTCTCAAGTTCGTTGGTCATTCTGGAGCCTTGAAAGCAAAGCAGCGCCTGGTAAATTCATTCCCAGATGCTGGGGGAACAAGGGATTATGTGAGACAGCTCAAGATGGGGAGGGACTTACTGCAGAACAGAGAAAAAGCAAATCAGTGAAAGTTTGTTCAGCCTTACTTCCCTTTCGAGTTTCTTTTTTAGTGAGCCTGCAGGAGGAGAAATTTGGCGATTTTATGCTTGTGTTGCTTTAAGGACAGGAATGCTGGAAACGGAGGTATTTGATACCTTTGCTGCTAATTACAGTGCAAGCTCCCAGTGTCCTGACAATGCCCTTGTCCCTGACCTGGAGGGGCCTCACTGTCTCAGGGTCAGCTGTAATTTAGTTTTAGGTCAGACCTGGGACTCGCCTGCCAAACTAACTGCACTTTGTTTTGAAGTAGAAACCATTTACTAGCGAGTCTGAGACCACCAAACTCATTTCACTAACGAGAAACAGGAACAAAGTGCAGAGCCCTGGAGACAAAGGTCAGTGTTCGACACAAGGAGAGCTCGGCTGCTGGCGAAGGACGGGGCTGCTCTGCCCGCCGAGCCGCACAACCGCGTCAGCTCGCATCTTCTGCTCCCTTCAATTACGCGTATTTATTACAAAAACACCTGGGGACCAACTAAGCTGTGCCAGCCCCCACCTTAGAGAGTTTGCACCACAGCGGCTGCACTTTGCAGGAGGCTGGGGAGAGAGGAGCGAGCTCTGCAGTAAAGCTCACTGCTCAAGTGCTGCTCCTACCTCTTCTCACAGGTTGGCTGGGTGATTTGGGCCAAGAAACTCCATTTTTCTACTTGAAAACTCTGATTTTTCTTCCCTACCTCAGAAAAAGAAAAATGCTTTGAGATCTTCAGAGAGAACTGCAGAAAACAGCCCAAAGGTGCAAAGGGAAACACGAACTCCCTCCAGATAATCAGCACTCCCTAATTCACAGGGAATGAAGGATTTTTGCAAATCAACAGATTTTGATCTGATCTTCTTACCCCCACCATATTCATGAACAGAGATTATACTGTCATGATACTGCACAGCATTACCTGAAATTAACTTGTCACTTACAGAGCCGTTCTCTACAATTTGTGGGTTAGTCTGAGAGCCCACTGCGTTTTGCATATTTTCAGAGTCCCTGCTCTTCTGCATTTATGCAGACATAGGACTGGGTTTGCTAAAGAAAACCTACCCAGAGCACAAGTATTTTCAACTCCGCATATCAGCGTGACGAGAGGCCAACTTGCACTCACAGGAAAAATGCTGTATGAAAAATTTGTGCCAATTTACTGAACTGTAAAAGTCTTTTGACAGCAAAGGAGAGGTTTGTGTCCAAATCTATGAATGCAAGAATGAGACAGACGAGTCCAGACCCAAACATGCTCTTTGGGAACACTAAAACATCTTCACTTGGGGTTGGTGATGAGATGCAAGAGGCCACAGCTATAGTGACAACATCTTAAGGGATGCTCAGATCTTTCAGAGAAGTTGACCAGAAGACTGCAACACACCCTGATGTGCATTAACTCTTGTTCGCTGCCGCGCTTGACAGCTGCACGGCAGTGCGGAGGAACAATTACCAGTCCTACAGACTCCCAGATGAGTTCAAAACGCAATACTGTCCTTGCCAAACACCACAGGTCCCCACATACACATAAACCCACATCTCTCACCATTCCTGCCTCTGCAAATATCAAACCAGCTTCCAAGAGCTCGTCTTAATCACCAGAGCTCCTTGTGGGACAGGTCCCAGATACCCAAGAGCTGGGTACCTCCCCGTGAGTCCCTGAGAAAGCCACCTTTTTCAGGAGCGAAGCGACTGCCGTGTACCAGAAGAAGGCTCTGGAGCAGAGCAGATAGTTGCCTTGGCAGCTGGCCCACGGAGCTGGAGCTCGCTCCCAGGAGAGATTAGAGCGAGTAAAAACCTCATTGCCATCAGAGCAAAGCACTCAACCTGCTCCTACCAGAGATTTCTCACAAGAGTAAAAAAAAAAAAAAAAATCCAAAAGCGTTTCTACAAATAGGAGGCTGCGGGAACAGAAAAGATAACCCAGTTAACATCCCGCGGCCAGCTTTGAGAACATGCCGGGTAACGCTGAGCAGCGAAGGACAGGCAGAAGCTCTGGGCAGAGCCTGTTTTACACCGGGAAGATTACCTGACTGACATCTGGACACCGAATTGCCTCCCTACAAAAAGTCATCCAAACCTGCAGCTGCAAAGCTTTCAAGTGAGGTTTTTAAATTTGGAAGTTGGGTAGCATGAAATGTATTTTATTTCCCAGGTGACCTTATTCAAGTTGCTAGTTTTATTCTCAAGGCATGGTGGAGGACAGAAGCTACCCGCAGGTTCCCAGGTAACGCAATTTATACCCCGAGGCTGATGAAAGTACGAAATACTCAGACTCACTTAGACTCTGTGTGCTTTTGGACTTCCCTGCTACTTCAGGCATCACCACACCTGCGTAACCCGCGAAGAGGAAAGGAGAGGGTTCTCACTGCTTTCAAGGCTCTGCCTGTAGACAAGGTAATTTTCTGTTTACACACCGAGGACTCTGCCCAGATGAGCTGTTTCCAAGGGCACAGCGGAGCCCCTTGGAGGCAGCTCCCAAGGCTGGAGCTCCTGTGCAGCAGGACACGACATGGGTCACCGCCCAGCCCAGCAGGCTCCTGGGGACAGGGACATTTGGCCACAGGCTGCCCAGGTAGCTGCAGAGAGGCCAACCCCTGCCCTCCGCTCCACCGCCAAGGTCGGGCTCTGCAAGGTGGAGTGTGGAGCTCTGGGCAGGGCGGCAGCCCAGCCTGGGAACCCAGGAGCAGCAAGGAAGGAGAGGATGCTGGAGTGGAAGTGATTTGAATTAGAACAAACTGGCTGCTGAATAGAAGCTTTTATTCCAGCATGGAGAAGGCTTTGTTAGTCAAGCACATGTGATGCACAAAAGCCTCCACTTGAATTCATTGAGTTTTAATTGGTTCTCAGGTGGGGGAGGAGATGGGTGTTAGGAATTAGGGATTCCTTAAAGAGGCAATATCATTAATTCTTAACACCTCTTCCCTCTCACCCCCAGCTTCAGCTTAGGAGTCTGGCCTCGTTCAATTGTCTTATGTTAGAGAATCAGAAAAACTGAGGGAGAGAAAGGGTGGGAGGGGAGTCACTAATAAAGCCGAAAGGGAGATCAATGAAGGAGGAGGGTGAGGGGCAGGAGGAAGACTGAAAAAAAAGAAAGAGGCTGGTTGGGAGAAGAGGGAGGTCACATGCAGGCAGGGAAGGCAGGAGAACCTCAAAGGGATGAGGGAGAGAGAATGATGCCATTCCAGTCTGGCCTTTCTTTTCTCGCTGCATTCCTTCTTTTATTGAATACCTAAAACTGCCCTTGGAGATCCTCTAGCTTGGCTCTGTGCTCCAAAATAAGAGTCGACCACTACAAAGCAGGAAGCAAATCCTGGGATGGGCATGGGGGCACGTATGCGCGGGGAACGGCGGCAGCGAGAGAAACCTCCTTGGAAGGAGCTGCTGCCTGTTTTGCCAGACATGGCACGTTTCAGACAGAAGTTTTGTTACTATGAGTCTGCCACAGACGTCGCTGAGTCAAGGTCCCTGTGAGTGAGAAAGAAAGGGAGGAACCGGGAGCTGAGGAGATTTCGGTCAGCTTTGCAGGAGGTTCGGCTCGCTGCCCTGCTCACAGAAGGGACCCCAGGTACCTGCGAGCCAAACCCCGACATAAAACTGCTACACAGTGATGGGGGACACACATCTCATAGATGTAGAACAGTTTACATCAGTCCAGTACATCACAGGAGAATGATCTAGTGTTGTTTTACCTATTACATTTGGAATTTAGATAGGTGAATGACATATGAGACATGCTGCCAGCAAACACCAACTCAAACACATTTTCTTTTAGAGTTCCCAGCAGAAGAACACTGCTTCTATATTTAAGCCAGACAGTTTATCCTATATAAAGCCATACATAGCAGATATTCTTTGCAGGAAGCACTGCCTACTGTTTTACTATAATTCTTCATTACAACACTAACTGCACAATTTCCACTTGCAGACTTCACCATGACCCTCATCTCCCCCAAAACGGGCACTGCAACCCATCACTGCACAGACTCAATGGGAGGTCACAGAGTTCTGTTTGAGGACAGCGTGGGGTGATGAAAGCAGCATTCCCATAGTGGCTTCTCCCTAAGAGACATCTGACCCAAGTCACCAGTGTGGTGCGAAATCTGAAGGAAACACAAGATCCTCCGCCGACACAGTGGTACAGGGCAGCTCTCACATACACGTGGGTTATTCATGTATTTCAGAGCACAGAAAAAAAGAGAGATCAGTGAATTCACCCATTGAAAGTGTCATAGGATCCGGTTTTCCAAACTCCCGCCCTGAAACATGAGCCTAAGCGTCATTTAGAAGTGACACAAAGACTGAAGTCTCCTTTGGTCCTTAACGCCAAGGAAAAGCAGACGTGGTCTCCACCTGGCAAAGGCATTGGTGAGCAGTGGGCCGCAACAGTGCCTGGCACCGGCTACACAGAGAGCGTTTAACCACACATGGAGAGGAGCTGACACTGCTTGCCTTGATTTTCAATACTGCGAAGTCTGCACTCCCACTCTGCCAAGCTGCCTATTGTCACCGCTTGACCAGTGACAACCCACAAGAGCCCTGCCCTGTGGGAACAGCAGGGCTTTCCCCAACAAAGGAGTCTTCCCTGAAAGGTTCAAGTAAGAAAAACAAACAAAAAAACCCTGCAAAAATCATGTTAGAGATTTTTTTTCCCCCCTCTGAGCAATGTTTCTTGCTTGTTTCAGTTTCCCTCTTCTCATAGTGCACCTGCATTACAGGTAGCACACACACTGCACGTAGATTGATTTCATTATCTATGAGTTTTAGTTAATATAAAGGCATAATTTCAAATGATATCTGACTCATTTGAAGCAACCAGCTGCTCTTCATCATCGACAGTAACATTTGCGAGTCCATCCTATTGTGCGTAGTTCTAAACACCGTCCCTGCCTCGCTGGAAAGTCGCATCACTCCACAGAGCACTAAGAGGTTGCACTGTTTCCCACAACCCTGCATTCAAGGTTAGAGACAGAGCAACTCCTTTGACCACCTTCCCAGTAACAAAATGCAGAAACAGGCTGTCGTGTTAAGGATGGGTAAGATCATACCTCCAAGATTGTTCCCTATATGTATCCTAGACTTGTTGCCCTGGATGCATTTGCCCTCCTCCCAGCAGTTTTCTAGTAACAGCCTTTCTTGTAACTGTTCCCTTTTCTTTCAGATAGGTTCAGTTTATCTTTACACTTCAGTGCTGGAGTCTCGGTTTTCCCGATACCACCTTATTTCTCAACAGTCCCCTGTTCTGTAGCTTCCAACAGGATCAGACCAAATGCCATTTGTGCCTTTGGAAACAAAAAACCAACCAAACAAAACCCCGCAAACGAACAAAAAACCACACCAAACCTCCCAGTATACTCAAGTATCTCGTTGCTTTCCTATGGCTTTCTGTAGCTGACTTTGGTAGGTGGGCTCCTCTCGCATTTTTCCAAGCAAGTACCATTTCCACAGCCTTTTGGTATGAGACAGCAAGCACTTCTGAACTGCTTCGCTACACAAGCCACAGATTTGTCTGTCAAAAACAGTGTCAGTTATCATGGCACCAAATTTGCTGTGTGCAGCAGGTCTCTTTAAGACTGCCATTAATTGAAAATTGTTTTCCTACCTCTTCTCAATGCCTGACGGAACAGGTATCTCAGCAATCAGCAGTGGCTCTGGGGCAAAGTGTGACTGACACATCTGTATCAGCTATCAAGTCAATTTTATTCCCGGCCTGTTTCGTTATGTTAAACCTCAAGATGCTCACCATATTTCCCACTTTCCAAGCAGGAGAGAAAGTAAAACTATCCTTTTGGCACCAGAAGAAGTTTAGCTGTGGCTGCTCTACCAATTAGAACCAAATAGAATCATTTTGATTGGAAGAGACCCTTAAGATTGAGTCCAACCATAACCTAACTCTGGCACTAACCCATGTCCCTAGGAACCGACTCCACGCACGTTTTAACCCCCTCCAGGGATGGTGACTCCACCACTGCCCTGGGCAGCCTGTTCCACGTGGCTGCTGGCACAGTTTCAAGAGTTAGAACATGAAGACCACGTACAGCACAAGTCTTCACGAAGCTCATGAGAATACTGGTATAGAAACACGCTCTGCCCTCCTTGGAAATCACCTGTTTCTTCTCCAGTGGACAAGAGCGTGCAAGGGCGTTGGGAACACCCATCCTCTGCTCTGTCCTGGCCACACCAGCCTCCCGCACATAGCCCAAGGGTTTCCTGCCGCTCGCCTGGAGCAGGACAGCGAGCAGCTTCCCCTGCTGCTGCACCTGAACCCACAGCCCCTGGCACGCACCAGAGCTGTGGTTGCTGCAAGACTGGACACCAGAGCACTCACAGGTTCTCTGGGCCCAAAGGCCACGTCCAAGTTTGCGCAGGAGGGCAGAGCTGGGCAGGACGCGTTACAGAGACAGAATGAGGCTGGGATGACTAATGAGAGCAGCCAGCGCTGCAGAAGTTTTCCAGCCCAGAGCCCTCACAGGTTCCTGTGCGAAATGGTAACACTTTGCACATTTATTGGTGTAGTGTTGCACACTTACTGTTCCTTAAACTTGCACGATCCCACAGCTCCATAGCCCTACTAGCCAGCAGACCTTGCTTGGAAAGAGCTTTACAAACGCACATTGCTGCTGATAAACACCACACAAGTTACCACTGTGAACTTCAGGGTACCAGTGAATTCTCTGCTACATCAGCCTGTTTGCCCATTGTACCCAAACATGTTATTTCTCTGAATTATATCAGCGCTGTGTTTTGACAGGTAAGTGGACGAGGGGCACTGTGTCTTTAAGAAGGTCATTTCCACTGTCCTGCCGGTGTAATTAGGCTGCTAAAGAAAGGGCAGAGGCTGGAAATTGGATTGAGCAAACCAGGCTTTAGCCGCAGGATGAAGGCAGAGCCCCAGGATTGTTATGTTAATCACCTGAGCTCAGCAGTCCCTGCCCTTCAAACCAGCACAAACCCAGGACCCCTCTGCAGAGCAACCCCAGCCTTGCTCAGGCTCCAGCTGCCCTAGGACACCTCTCCGCATCTCTGGGGATGCAGGGGCCACCCATCACCGGGAGGGCAGCCCCTGCTCAGCCACGGCCCGTGGTCACACAGCTCCTCTGACCCGGGGCACCGGCCACGCTGCCGGCAGGTGAAGACTCAGTGGGGGTCACAGGTGACGCCAAGAGCTGACGGGCCAGGGCTGCTTTACACCAGCTGAGGATCCAGCCCCGGCCGTGCTGAGTCAATAAGCACCTCTGAAAGCACAGATTGCTTACTGCTATTTCACCGAGGAAAAAATAGCATTAAGAACAATAGTCCAGATTTGTATTGGGTGTAATAATAGCTGCCCAGGTCCCTGGGCAGCCAGCTTGTGCTCAAGTCCAGCGTCTCCAGTGCCAGAATGACTCCAAGTTAATCTCAGGGGCAAGTCCTGGGGGCACAGCCACCCCTGTGCTCTCCCCAGAAGCACAGCCATGCTCTGCACCAGAGCTGTGACCCGCACCATGCACCGGCATCACCGCCAGCCCCAGCTGGTGTGACGCCACCCAACCAAGGGGAGCCAGTGGTGGTGGTGAGCTTGGCCCAAGGTGCCCTGTTTGCTGAAGGGACACATTTGTGGCACAGCCATCAAGAGCTGGCCATGAATGGCTCCCAACCCCGGCCAGCTGCCTTCTGCTGTGTCCTCATCGCCTCTCCCCTCCATGGGAAACAAGGCTGGGGTTCACCTCACTGCGCTTTACTAGCATGTGTTCCCTGGAAACGTGCCTTTTTGTTCCCTCTCTGCTCAGAAACTTTAGGCTTGCAGCCTCCACTGCTGCCGCAACCACCACCCACCTTCTTCTTAAGGCAGCGGCCCAGGCTGGCCATTGTCCCCTCCTCGCTGCCCCTATTTTCTGAGGGCGAGCTCGCTCCTCTCCCCCACGTCGGGCCAGCTGGGGCTCCATGTTCCCTCCCTTGTTCTTTGGTGCATTTTTTCACTGCGCCCCTGCGCTGCCAGGGAGGGGGAGGGAGAGGAGGAGGACGGGAGGGCAGCGTCTGGCCCCGCATCCCGCACCGGATGGCATGGTTTTGGAGAGGCCTGGCTTAGTGAAGTTATTCAAGCCAACGGCAGCCTGGCAACCGGGCGGCCACAATGGGAGCGCAGGAGGAGGAATGTTTCCACATGCCTGATCAATGGGAGCAAGGGAGACAGCAAAGCAAACAGAAGCTGGGAAAGAGACACAAAGAGAAAGCAGCCTTTTCTCTGCTCAGTTCCTTTCATTTGTCACAGCTCTTTGTGCAGCTGATGACAACGGAGGCCCTTCGGAGGCTAGTTTTAGGGAGTTTGGTTTTTCTAATTAAATAAAACGCCATGTCCTTTTTCTTCACTTGTCACCTTCCTGCTCACTGGGAGAAAAAAAAAAAAAAAACACAACCAAAACCCACAACCCAAGGGCAGCCCCATCTGCAGTCGAGCCTCCCGCCCCATGCATCTCCTGGGAGCCCCAAAATCCTTCTCCCCGGGAAGGTGGGAAGGCACAAGCACCCCCTCGCTGGCTCAAAGCAGCTCCCGGGCTGGACACGGTGGGGCTGGCAGCACATGGCACCCCCCGGCTGCTCATTACAGGAATAAAGAGCCCAGCGAAGGACAACTTCTCTGGAGGTGGCGCGCTCCCCGCCGCAGCTGCTGACCAGACCAACGGGCAACTTTCTATGGGAACGAGGCAGCCTTCAAAACGGGGTTAGAGGACAGTTGCCTTGGAAACTTGGACTGTTTCTGCTGAGGGGCTTCGATTTCTCTCGATAGGTCCCAGGCAGGATTTACCTGGGGGCCGACTGTGGGTCAGAAGCTCCCACAATGTGCGAGTGGCTCCCGGGGGGATGGAGGCGGAGGAGGGTTCTGGACGGAGGCACCAGCTTCGGGTGCTGGGCTACGTGGTGACAAACAGCACCGAATCCAGCCCCATTGCGTAACCAGTGGTGGGAGCCCAAAGTTGTTTTCTCTAATTACTATGCAAGAGTTCACAGCAACAGGCCTCCTCTGTGCAGGAGTTTACAGGAAAGGTCCTCCCCGGCTCTAAGGCAACACCAAGCAAGCCAACAGGAGCGAGAGGTTGGTGGGCAGCTTTCCTGCATTGAGGCCAGAGCAGAAATTAGTCTGTCTCTTTAAAAAAAAAAATTAAAAAATTCTACCTTGATGTGGGTAGCTCTGAAGCACAGAAAAACCTTCTGGCTGTTGAGGAATAGGAAACAGGGCACCTGCTTCCTCCACAGCTCTACCAAAATGCAGGTTTCCCCTCCTGTGACCAACTCCATCCCCAAGTGGTGGGGGCTGCAGACCAGCTCCAGACCTCTGGGCATCATGTATGCAGGAGGAGGATCAGTAGTTCAACCTGCCCCTTAAGAGCAGAGAGCTTTAGTGATGAAGATGGTGACATTTGGGATCTCACAGGAAGACTCAGGATGTGAGCGAACTGTGAAAGGGAGCTCTAGCACCATGAGTGCCATGAATGGCAGTGTGAGCTCAAGGAAACAGAACTAAACCTGGTTCTAATCACAGGTGTAGCACCTGCTCAATGGCACAGGAACACTCCCACCCACTTCCAACAGCCAGAGACACAAACAACATAAATACAGACTTCTCAGGCCTCATGGCCAGATGCTCTGAGGTGAAGGTTACTTGCTGCCAGGCTCTCCAGGCCGACAGCAAGTTCTTCTTCCAATACCTGTTTCTATTCCCAGGATTGCTGCTGAACCCTGGGATAATAACTACAATTACTGAAGGGCAGGAGGATTCTACCATACCCCAAGTCTCCTTAGAACCAAGTTGTTTGCTGCCATATAATCAACAAACTGACTCTTGGGAAGCATCTCCATTTCCATATCGAGTACCTCCCTGCCACCCCAGCCCTCCCTGGCTCCTCCACTGCCCCCAGACAGGTGCTAAGTGCCAGCCTGCAGCTGAATGAAGGTCAGGAGCCTCCCCTCCCCAACTTCAGAGTGAAAACTCACTCCACAAGCATCACCTACTGCTTCAAAACTATCCCAGCACTCCTTGAGCCTTCTCGTAAGGAAGGTGAAATCCACCTTCACTCCTGCTCAAAGGACTGCTTTCATTAAGGCCTCTTTAGATTTGCGATGGCAAGTATTTGACCTGCTTCAAAAATATTCATGAGACTCTCACATGCATTCAGTAAGAGCAGACAAGCAAAATCCTCCGCTCATGTTCTCCCAGGGTCTCAGGGTGCTGATAGCAATATACATCCTAGTTTCAATACATACCATATTGAGAATGAGACCTTGTCAGCTCTAGCGAGACTTATTTGAGTCAAAGAAACAATCTGGAAGTGATTGTGATTATTTCACAGTAGATCAGAAAAAAGTCTAACCACGTGTGAGTATTTTTAAGTAAGTGCCCTTTTCCCTGGCCTCAGTGAAAAGCTTCCAAGGCTTCCACAGGGAACATTTGAACTGTACAGGAATATTTAGACACTTCCAGAGCCCACGTTGTACAGAACAGCAAAGTTTGCTGCTCCTGTACAGGAAAAAAAACAAACAAAACCACTCCTCAGGTATGAAAACTGCCAGGACGGTGGCATTACGGTATTCACTAAGCTCCAAAACAAAACACCTGCTTCTTTAAAAACAGTGCATTTGCAGTGTTACAGCATAACACGCACGGGGCAAAACCAGCAGGAAAAGCAGCACTGGCTCACCACAAACAAGCCCCACAGAATGCTAACAGCTACTGCAGACTCCCCGAAATGCTGCAGAGCAGCGCTAAATGCAACCCAAGTGGTCCCTTCTGAGAGCAAAAAGCAAAGCGTACTCCCTTTTAACACGATCCCTGCAAGGCAAGCAGCTCTCAATAGCTGGTGTGCTCCCTTCACCCCTGCAGCTGCTGCGCAGACACCGTCCCGAGGAGCAGCAGCGCTCTGCGGCTCCCTGGTCTGCCTCGCTCAACAACACCCTTCTGTGCTGCCTGCGGATTCATCTCCAGATAACATTCTTCGGCAGAAGGACGGCCTGCTGACGGACACATGCAATTAGTAGCCTGCTGACAGGGGCCCTTTCAGCCTCTCTGTGGCCCCTTTTGCTCAGGTAGAGCTGGCAGAGCGATCCAGCCACCCATCCTTTGTTACAGCTCTATCAAGTGGAGGAAATAATTCAAAAAGTCTTAAAGGGAACCTCAGGGTGGGAAAAGAAAACGTAATAGGTATTCCATAACTGAGGGAGAAGCAGTGTTTTATCACTGTTGAAATGGCTTCCACTAGTGAATCAATAAGTGCTTGGGCTTTTTATGATTCCCCTTAGCACAGGTAACACCACAACAAGGCAAAGAGCTACCACCTGCAAATATATAAGCAAGTGAATCTCAGAGGGGAGAAGGGGTGGGCTGGAAAGAGCATTTCTTTCAGGAACTACTGCATTAATCCAAACCGAAAGGGGAATACTTCCTCTAATATCCCTCCTTTCAGTCTTCTGACAATGCCGCCCCAATGCAGACAGCACCAGGTGACTGGGATGGTGGTATCGCCCTCCTGCTTTGACCTGGTGGTGTCCTGCAAGGTGCAGAGTGCACATGTAACCAGTGACCAGATCTCCAAGCAGCCTAATTAGGTGACCCTGCCACCTGGGTCATCACCCAGGGCGGGAGGAAAGGAAATCCTTTCAGACATATCATGTCAGAGCTTCTCGGGATCCTTCCCACTTATGTCCCAGCCCCACACGTGGGCCACAGCCTCGTACAGCTGTTTTCTGAACAAAACCAGAAGTGATTCCAACTCATTTTGGTATGGATCAAGTGAAACAGCATCACGTGCTTACAGGACAGACTGCAAATACTTATTATATAACATCCTCTTCCACCCACAGCCATAGAACCCCAATGAAAAATCAGAGAAGCCAGCCCCTTGGGTACAGCCAGCCCATGGCCACAGCACATGCCAGTACCAGAGAAAAGCACAGAGCACATCCAACCCTGTTTCCTT
The DNA here is from genome assembly GCA_013399365.1 of Pampusana beccarii. NCBI lineage: Eukaryota > Metazoa > Chordata > Aves > Columbiformes > Columbidae > Pampusana > Pampusana beccarii. The sequence goes on from VWYH01011240.1 coordinate 954,268, forward strand.
CACCACTTGGGACCATGACCCTGACCATCCACTCGGCAGAGGACACATACGGTGTTCAGAGATTGCTCCCCCCAGTGTTCAGGTTTTTCCCTTTGCTCACAGATACGTTACACAAAGCACAGCCCAAATTTACCGCAAGTGGTACATAATTGTGAAAGACAGCCATCCTTTTTGTAAAAACCCACCAGTCTCCCCTCAGCCTGCCACAGCCCACTCAGACATTCCTACAAAAGCAGGGAAAGTGGCTTTTAATCTCTTCTCATTTGCAGACTCATACAGGTTTCTCACCAGAAATATGGACCTACATGTAGTGAACTTAGCCTACTAAAAATATACCACGTTTCTCTTGTCAAAGCACCTAATAAGAATACTTACAAGCTACAGAAGCAGAAGTCGGGTCAACCATAGTAACAAGAAAAAAAACCCTACAATTTGTTGTCCTTACCTAGGGGAGAAACGCTCCTTTGGCCCAGTGAAAAAGCTGTGACTTGCAGAGAGCTCAGGCACATCGACTTCTGCAGCCCATCCCTCAATTTGCAGCAGTGAGCCAGGCCATGCAGTACAAGGGAGAACTCTCTTCTGGTTTGCTATCTGACTTCACATGGGGGAACCAAAGAGCAGACACATAAGCGCTGCCCATAACCTCCACCAGAATTAAAAAGCCATTCCCACAAAGCCATCAGCAACTCCTATCCCCTGCCAAGGTCTCTGCCTCCTGGCAGCTCTGCAAATTCCCTTTTAGGAAGGCTGCGGCAGCTGATCTCTGTTACACCACTTAGCACCTGATGAGCAGCAACTGGGAAGGGGACGTTCACAGGTGGCCACTACAATGTGCTTCTCAACACCAGGGACCTGTCAGTGGCAGAGTCTTGCACAGATCTGGGGGAAAGTGGGTTTATCACCCTGAAATTCCACCGGTGCAGCAGGTCAGCCCTCCTCTGCATCACCACTCTGTCCTGCTGGCTACAGACAGCTGGCTCTAACTCCAGGAGCAGCAAAAGCGACTGCCTCATTTCCTCTGTCATCTGTATTGCCTTAGCACTAAAAGCCATATGAATCCACAGGGGTAAATCCACCCACTACTGCAATTCCAGAAGTTTGTGCATCCTTCTGACATACTAAAACTAATGGTGCCCAGCAGCAAGTCCTCCATCCTGCCTGTTGGCCATCTGAAAACAGCTCTTAGTGATTCTCTGTCACGCTAGAAGAGTTTGTCAGCTTGTCTCACACCCAGTCCTGGGGATATTGGTGTATCCAAAAGGTATCTCACAATAGCCATCACAAAAACAACCAAACAGCCACAGGGCTGAGTACTGAAACTGGCCATGGGATGTCTGCCCTCAGCTCTGAGAAGCTAATTTGAACCAGCTGATCTGTACAGACTCAATCATTAAGAAAGAATGTACCTGAAGCCAGTATATTAAGGGGTGAGAATGCATTTCAAGTCTAGAGAATTAAACCATTGTAATCAGAGAAGGAGGAAAAAAAAAAAATCTGAGGTAAAATCCTTGCACAGACCTTGACTATTCCCTTAGCAGGACAAACCTGATGACTAGTTGTTGTTTACAACGATAAGGTCAGAGGAAAGGCCATTTCCTCTCAACGATTGTCAGAAGGGATTAAAACCTGCATTCAGGCTTGCTTTGAACTGCAGGTACTCCCTTCCCGATGGTATCAGGATCCATTCCTCCGGGGCATGTCTCCAGAATGCCCCATTGTGGAATATGCAGGGCTCCATCTTGCTGGAGCTTCACCTCTGTGGCCTGATGCCCAGGCCAGGAAGCAATCCTGCAATCACCGCTTAATTACTCATTTCCCAAGCCTGCCCCAGTTGAGAGCTGCTGCTGCTTGTCGGCTCCTGGAGGAGGCTGGGAATCAGAAACATCCCCACCAGACTGGGAAAAGTTGCTCACAGGGTTTGAGGCGCGTTTGTTCGCAGCTTGACACGCCACATTCTCCATTTCCACTTTTTTTTTCCCCCCTAAGTAGAAAGATTTAAGCGGATGAAGGGGCCATTGCACCTTCTGCAAGTCAAGACAAAAGCTGATTTATAACAACAGTGCTTTTAGTTTTGTTGTTATGGGCTGAGCTTTGGTTAGCTTGGGTTTTGTTTTGTTTTTTTTCCTTGAGAAATAGCATCTTTGATGCAAAGCACATACTTCAGAGAGGTCTGCTCCAGGAATTCCAGTCGCATGCTTTCCTTTGTGGAAGTCAGTGCTGAGCCCGAGGTTGGATACACGCAGCTCCATCTTTTCCAAAGGAGCTGCCTGGAAGAGGCACTTCTTACCATGCAGGCACCAATTTGATAAGGGAGTTACGCAGTATTAAAATATTTGTCTAGATAATGAGTGTTTGTGTGTGGAGGAATGCTAAAGGAAAAATACGTTTGTTGAAACCCAACTGTTTTGAAAAACATGGTGATTTTGCTGTTCAACAAAACAAATGAGGTATTTCAATAATGCCCAAAAGGCCTATTTTGGCATTTTCAGTGTATTGGACATTGTTGAGAAAAGCTTTTCAAAACAAACAAACACAAAAAAATATAAAGAGTTACATAAAACTATATAAAATAACTTTTCTCAGTTTAAAGACATGGAAAACAGAGGAACCGCTCTGATCAAAACAAAACAATGTTTTCAGAGTTTCATTTTGTAAGAAAGTTTGATTTAAAACATGATTCATTCTGGAATGGAGAAGATTTTGGAATCTCAGCATTGCCCAGTAAAATGAGAACTTCTGTCTTTCGCTAGTTCCAGCTTCCTTTGCTGTAATTAAATAATTGGAAAAGTGGTGGCTGCGCTAATTTCCTTGCGACAGCGGGACAGCCCTGCTTCTGATAAATGTGTGTGAAAAAAAAAATCAGAAGAAAAACCCTAACAGATCAGTAATTGCACTGAGATTTACATAAATTTCAAGAAATTATACTGGAATTCACAGAAGATTGATATGGGGAAAACCGACTCCAACGGGGAGTAGAACTGGTGAGGGAGTTATAACACGAATTATTGGATCTATCATCTGAGAAATCCCTGCTCTCTCCCTGGATCTAGCGTGTAAGTTTTTATAACCTTGTTCAAATAATGTCCTGTAGCACTGGATCAGTCCCTGCACTGCGCTAGTGCACGTTGCTTCCAGCAGCTCAGAGCGCAGGCAGAAAAAATACGTATTTGCTACAAAAGACTGTGCAAGTATGTCCCCAGAAGGGCTTTTTTCCTCTTTCTCCCGCTAAGGGTGTGCTAACCCTGGCAACAGCCAAATCCACAAGACACGAGGATATCATCACACGGGCATCCTTCCTCAGCCCCTCTTTTTGGTGTCTCAAGGAGACAAGCGGCACCTTCTCCCTGCTCCTTTTGTCTGAATTCCTGCCCCTTTCCCTCTCTGCACCAATGTATCTGGGGTTGCCCTCTGCTGTCTCCTGTTACGTGATCTCCCTCTTAAGCTGAGGTTTCTTGCAAAGTGCCAAAACGCAATAAGAAAAATGATTTTTCAGACCCCCACTGATGAGAGAAGGGTGCAGAAGGGAGCTGTGAAGGGAGCTCAGCACACCTGTGAGGTTGTCCTCTCCATCCCCTCACCTGGGAGAACAAAAGCTCAGCATCCAGCATTACCATAGCACCAACAGCCATCAATAAATTGCTCTCGTAAGAAAAGAACAGATGTGACAAAGATTGTTCCAGGGTCTATAGCAGACCACAGCCAAAGCAGAAGAGTCTAAATGCGCTGGGCTGGGATGGCAAGGGAAGTCACAACTGGGTTCCATCTAGGGGGAATTATCCTTACACTCAATTCATCAATTTATGGGCAAGCGATTCCACAGGCAACGTTGACTTGATTAAACAGAGCCATAATGACAGTGAGTGTAGGGAAGCACCCAGCCAAGTATGCAAACTAGCCTTCTCAGCCTGGAATAAAAGCTTCCTAACCAATAATTTCATGCTTTTATCTATACGATCATTAATACAGATACCAAACAATGCCAGCTCGACGTGGTGTCAAAGGCTCTGACAACCTCTAATTGATAATAAATAATTCAATTTCTGTCCCAATCCAAAACTGCTGAATCTTGGGACATGTTCCAAAGAAATGATTAAAAAGAACTTTGAATGTAATTATATCCAACACAATTGGGGATATTGCCCAGATGAAATTTACAGCAACTATTCAGAGCTACAAAATTTCAATGACACTGGCAACTCCTTATGCCTACTAGAAAATGAAATGTTCTTTAGTGGGGCAATGGCAGACACTGTGGTTTTTATGGGCAGCTGTATGCCAGCAGCTCACGCAGCCCAGCCGCGTTTCCACAGAGGTGCAGTCTTTCCCGAAAGCGCTCGAGAAAATTTGGGAACGGGGTTTCGCCACAGTCAGATCTTTATTGTTCTGTACACACAGAACTGGGTCGTCTTTCTGATACAGCTGATTCTTCCCCTCCCACAAAAAATGTTTACATGACAATTAACAAAAATTTCTTAAGAAATTACCACCCGTAGTTCCTGGAATGAAACTGGGGTGACGTGTTTCAGCAAGGACAGTGATGATCAGCACAACCCTGAAGTGGGGAATGTAGCATCTCAAAGGCACAATGCTTGTTCCAGTAATTCCCAAACGCCAAACTCAGAAGGAACTCTGGACGCTTATTAGTGGAAATACAGGACGTATTTACAAGAGCATCCTTATGCAAGACTTGAGTCCTATTTTTCTCTCACTTGCGTAAATCCTTGCTGAAATCTTAGTTCCTGCATCTGTAAAACAGGGATGATTACTTTCACTTTGATTTCTTTGGATGCACAAACTAGCCCAAGATCTCATATCTTCAAAGCCTTGATAATGGAATAGGATAATGGAATAGTGGAACCCAGGCACAAAAATACCATAACATCAGAAATCACTCTGGAAGTTGATGGGAGAACTGGATTGGGCTCCGTGACCCTATAGCATTTTCAGCACCAGGTCACAGGTGCAGGGTGTTTGTTCACAAAGTAACTTAACAATGATTAATACTTTGTGGTTAAGCCACGTAATCTATAGGAAATGTTTTCCAAACACTTTGTTATTGAAAGTCCATTAAATGGGAGTTTGCAGCAGTTCATTCAGAAATTCCACAAGGCCGAGCCCTTTTTGAAAGAGGAGAAGCCAGTGGCAATAGCAGAGGATTCCAGTTAATATCCTGATTTCTCACTGCACACCTGCGGGTTGGAAGGGGCATGGGATGTTCGAACGGCTGGATGCTTCATCTCTGGAAAACCAGGCAACACATCCCTGCCAGCAGCTCTTCTGCTGAACAGAACAGGCAGCACTGGGAGACTTGATCTGCCCTCTCAAATGTTAAAAATAATTTCTCTACTAAAAAGCCCCTAAAAACAAAACAAGAAGGAAAAGCATTTCAGAGCTCCAAGAAGGGTCAGGAATAGGAAAAGACAGAAATGCAGATGATGTATTAAAAAGATGTCATCGCCTCCGTCATGTGTTTTGTCTTGTCAGCTGTAAACATTCACAGCTCTTCCATTTGCACCGGTGCAGAAGATGGGAAAAGGCCAAGCCTGTAGCACCAGCCGTACTCCAAGGGCTGGGCACCCGGCTCCAGACACGGGGCGAGTGCTGCTGAGGTGAACTCAGCTTAACAGGCTGCTACTTACAGGCTTAGACTGATGTACAGGTGTCTGTCCTGAAATATGACCATCCGTGTCATCACTGCTAATCCTCTCCCACCTCAGAAATCCTCCCACTTCGACAGATAGCTATTTTTGGAGGAGAAAAACCACAAACATACCAAAAAGCAACAGTTCCCATTAAATCTCCTCCCACAGGAAGGGCAGCCGGACTATCACACACCCGACAAGTTGTCGAGGACAGCGCAGCACCCTCGGTTGCCTCTGTCACGGCGGGTGTCAGCCATCTGTGTGTGACAGTAATAACAGGGATGTCACAGGGAGAGCGCACACAGACCACGCATCCTCCTCCCTTGCAGCCTGGCAGAAAACCTCATGTTGGTAACGCAAACCCTAGGAAGCGTGGCCGGGCTGTGTCCTGGGGAGCAGTATTTTCCATTTTTCTCTGCTGAACACTCCTCTTGTGCTCGCCCTCTCAAGCTTGTGACCCCTTGTCCGCAGCTGAGCTTCCATCCAGCTTGCAACCAGCTCTGGGTTCTGCCGCACCGCTGCAGACCCAGCCCGAGGGATCCAACGGCCAGAGCGCTGTGATGCTCTGTACCTGGTGGATCGGTTTTTATTCCCTGCACATGCTGCTCCAGCACTGCGGTAATGATTTGCAGACATACGTGAGGACAAGGTTCACGGTATAGGTAATCTAAACAAAAAAATTATCTTGGGATTGAAAGTAAATTTACAAAAGTAGATAACCTTTTTTTCCTTAAGTAATATATCATATAGGTACTGACTGCACTGCATTCATCTGTTTCCTAGCTTAGCTTAGAGACAGATGAATACAGCTTCTAGAAATATACCACTTGCAGCAAAATACGACTTCCAGGAGCTCAAGGCCATGCCAAGTCTCACATACTGAGCATAATACCCAGTATTATGGCTGTTATGCTTTGCTCCGTACCCACAGAACCTGCATTTTGCCTATTTTGAAGCATAGCATCTCACTCTCTCTGCTGCTTTGGGGTTTTATCATGGTAGATATGTTGGTCTGGCAGGTCACGGTGAGCTTCGTAGCCCTGTGGGAGAGGTGCCTCACCCACAAACCACATCCAGAAGTGCTGGTAAAAAGAACAGCCGCGTGTTGGGGGCCCTTTCCCATCACACCAGCCTGGTGGGAGACACACAAACCTATCACAGAGCCCAAATGATTCCTCTGGGCATCAGGATCTCAGTCAACTCAGTGTATTCCATAACTTAGAGAATCAGATGCAAAGGCATATGTCTCCCATTTTTTTAACCCTGGAAAAAGCCCAGAAAGCTCCTAGAAATTTTCACAGACTTTCCAAACAGCCAAGCAAAAACTAAACATGAAGCCAAACTATACAAGTTAGAGACAGAGATAAAACTGGACGAAGAGTCCACAGGGATTATGCGTTTTGTATCTAAAATCGCAGAGAAAATTAATCTCTGTACTACTGTAAATAAGTCACATTGGCGCCTACAACACTGCAGGAACAACCCCATCTAGGACTGCTCTCTTCTTTTCAGTGCTGCAGAACCACCACCTCCATTAAAAGCTGACGGCGACTCTGAGTGCTGACGGTGCAGGGATCCCATTCCCTGCAGCACAGAGTACAAGGGACTCCTCACACGCTTCAGGTTTCATCTCCACCTCTCCTGCTCTTGGCCTTAAAAGAACAACAATATTTTGAGTTAGCTGGGCACATGCCAACGCACTGCAGCATTCAGTTTCTGTGGATGCCACCACGCTCCAAGTCTTCCTTGGGACAGACAGCTGCGTATTTGTATTTTTACCTGTTCAGTTTTCCCAATAGCTTCCTCTTTCTATCGCTTCCTGGCTTTCTGATATATCCTGCTTGTGTTGTTCCTCTGCTAGGTTTGCAGTTCCCTGTCTGTTTTCACTTCTTTTTGCTCTAGCTCTGCCCAGTAGTTATTTGTTAGCTACTCAGGATCCCAATCATTTAGGTCAAAACCCCCAGTGAATCTGATGTGGCTTGTTTCACGTAAAAAGAGTGAAATTGAAAACCACCTTATTCTTCTAAACTGAAATGCTGCATCCCTATTAATTCAGGTGTATAAATAACACTCTCTAATGCTGCATCAAGAGCTCTGCTGTGTGATTAAACCTGCCTCCCTGACCTGTAATTAGAAACTTTGCCTCTGAAAGGCAGTTTGCAGAGAGAAAAGGAGAAAGAGAGAGAGAAGGAACCAGCTCTCAGACCCAACAATTTTGTTCTTAATAAATTATTCAGAGTTTTTGAAAGTTGAGCTGGATTTCCATCTGGTAGCATAAAGACCCAAAGGGAAGAGTTGAAGGATTCCCGCAGCAGAAACACAACAGTACAAGAGCATGGGGCTGGAAACAAGAAGCCAGACGAGAAGTTCATGGTGTCCTCTGCCTGTTCCTGTTCAGCTGCTGCCTTTGCACACCGGGCTTCCCACAGGTCCCAGAGCAACGCGGAGGGACCCTCCACCAGCATCCCACCAAGCTACAGCGTCACGTTTGGGATATAACATTAGAAGAAACCCCCAAAATTCCAGGAATGCCCTACACATGTCAGCAGAATCAGACCATGAACACACAAAAGGGTGATAGTTGTGAGTACAGAAGCAATTTACAGATCATGTTGCATGGTCCCACACAAGCAATATAATATATAACCTTTTCAAGACGAGTAATTTAAAGATGAATTCATTAATGATTAAACTGATCTTCTGCTTGGTACACCCGATGTTATAAGGTAACTTCTCACTTGGAAGTGTGGAGATAGTGAGTATCTTTTCATCCTGGAGCCATAGTAAGAAAAACTATTATTCCTTCAGCCAAATGTAGATGCATTTTAACAAAAAGACAAATACAATATTCCAGCTTCTACTACAAGTGTCAGTAATCTTTCCTCTTTCCATAAACTGGGGATAAAACAAGCTTTAGGGCACTGGGTAACACAAGAACTGGCCCCAGGATGAAGGTCTCTGGCCTTGAGTATTTGGCAGCTGTTTCCAGGGTTCTGCTTGATTTCAGACCAGAATGATTTTGTGATGAATTCCTCCTCTGGTTACACCTATAATCTTTGTGGTAAGGGTGTGACTGACATCGTAGTTTCAGTCTTTCATGTTTTCAAGCTCAGGTTTGCAAGGCCTCACACCGGAGGAATTGAGAGTCTGGTAATTTTCTGCATAATTGTCTTTTTCCTAGGAACTTCACAAGGTTGATCCAGGTTTTCAGGGAAGCCTTATGAATTGAGACATCAGGTTTAAGGGGACTTACATGAGAGAGGAGAAACCCAACATTTACCTCCCAAGGATCCTTTGGTCGAAATACTAGACCTCACTGAATTCTCCAGTGCTTTATGTCTTCTGCTGTGTTTTAGACATGCACAATTTTAACTCAAATAAGAGGTTAAATGTACCAAAATATTAAATTGTCGGTAGTGGAAATGTCTTCATCCCAGGCTGCCTAAATTTGTAAATGTATGAGGTGCAGTGCCATGGAGACCACAACCCTGGTACGGGGTGCAGGACTCCAAGAAACAAAAGAGTCCTTCAGATTCAATAACAACAACTTTAAGTAATCTTTTGTGTTTGTAATGTGGTAGAGTCCAAGTTTATCACGGAGCTGCCAGAACATAAATCTGATACAAACTACTTTGGATTAGATAGCACAGCAACAGGAGCTTTACTGGGGTATTGTGACAAGTTTTATGAACTTCTTAAAGAAACAGAACTTGGAAATACTGGCAGTGCTGTGAAGCTATTGCTTGCGGGCTTGAACACTCAGCACTAAGAAGCGAAGAAGGAAAAAAGCTAACAAATTCAGAAAACAGAGCAGTACTTGAAACTTGTATTAAGGCACGCTTGTTTTTCAGAGTTTTAAGTCAGTTTACTTAAAGCTGAGTCCTGTGAATCCAGCATGCTCTACCTTCCTCAAATGCAACCGCGGGGTATTCTCCCCGCCTTTCTTCCAAATCCGAGTCTCGTATCGCTTCACTTCTCTTTCTTGAGGGTCCTTCTAACGATTTAGCATTGGTATGTGGGTACATCAGCCAAAAGAGGTAAAAAGAGCTAGGAACTTGACACACATCAAGTTCCAGAGACTACCTGGTTCTGCACAGTACTTTCACAGCCCAGGACTGCCCAGCAGCCCCCGAGATGCCCCATCTCCGCACCAGCTCGGAGAGGAGCAGCAGGATGGGCAGTGCTAGCTCTGCAGGGACCAAGTTCACAGTCAGCTGCTGGTGTGGCTCTGCTCGGAGCTCTGCTCAGCCCTGGGCTGCACTCTAGCCTGCCTGAGTTACTAACCAGTTTCTCTGGTTTTCGGCAAGTCATACATCAGCCAGAACCAGCCCACACGGTTTGAAAGCACCTTTCCGCTTTGCTGCCTTGGCGCCCCTTGCTCTCAGCAGAGCTGCTCAGCGCCAGCAGGCTGGCCTGCCCTCTAGTTCTCATTTCTTGAGGGCAGTTCACTATCTACAGCTGTCCCTTTGAAGATTTTGCTCTCTCATACAGGGATTTACTCCATAAGCTGCGCTCACCCCTGCACAAATGCCTCATATGCTGTATTTCCAAACCTCCCAGCTCCCCTTCCACTGCCTGGCACGTGCTGGTGCCCCCAAGCAGGCTGTGCATGGGTTGCTGTGATCCTAACATTTTCTTCTTCAGGAGCCCCCCCATTCTTTCCTACAGTAGCAACTTAATGTCCCATCTACCTCCTTTCCCTGAGTAAACGGGTCCTCTAAATGCCACTATCAGGGTTTCCGCACTCACCTACACTATCGCTGTGCCAGGGTACCCTCAACTCCCTCATATCAGTGTTGCTGTGTGTCCCCTGTCCTTTTTCCTTCTACCTTCGGATCCTCATTCTCCTCCAGTTCTGCCGAGGTTGCATACAAGCCCCGTAATATTATTTATCTGGTGACAGATCTTTCAGTGTGCTCACATGATAACTTTTCTAGAGTGACAGACAGAGATGAGATAAAGATATTGGTATGCAAGTGCTATCACCCAGCTGCTTCGGCTACAAATGCAGCGGTATCTAAATTACTGCTGCTCCCCTATTTTTCCCTTTTTGATTTCCTACTATTTTCACAAATTAGTGGTGTTCTCTCGCTCACAGTAATAATAGGAAGTCTCCTAATTTTTTGCAATTGATTAGATGGAGCATTTAGAAGTTGTCCTATTTTATGATGTCACAGAGAAATGATGTCAAGATGAGCATGTAGCCTCACAAGTTTAGCCTTAAACATTTGGAAAATCAATGGGATCTTTTTGTCACGCCAATCCTGAACTGAATGAACAACACTCAGGAAAAAGAGGGTTTATGTGAGGTTTTCTTGGTGACACCCCAAGTGTCTCCCAAATCTCAGAATAAAATGAAAGGTGGATCCAATGATTTGTGTTATTCCCAACGACCAGACTGAAATACAGTACTACACTGAAAAATTACTCTCAAAAAAAAGGAGACTCTGAAGCTCACCTTGTCTGTTCCTCAGTATAAATATTTTTCTAGTTTTCAGAATGCAGAGAGAGTTCTGAAAAAATGGAGCTGTGTTTCTGTGCATCAACTGAGTCAGGCGGTGCCATTTCTACATAGCAGCTTTGCAAATATGGTTAGAGCCTGAAGCACAATGCTATGCTCCATGGGACATATCTGACCCACACGCTGCCTTTTCAACTCTCTGCTTTTTCTAAATCATGTACATTATGAGCGAACAGGAGGAAAACGTGTAAACAAGAACAGAAAAGGTTGTCGTGAGTTCATTAATTCTGATCACTTAATAAGCTGTAAATTGAAGTGCATGAATTCCATTCTCTTGAACACCAGGATAAATTTGAAGAATCTCTATTGACTTAATTTACACTGATATGCATTAGAATAGTTTCTGGCACATTCAGAATCAAAATAATTATTACAGCAACATTCAAGACGAGAAGGTACCTAGTTCCCATTTAAATGACTAAATGAGGGCCAGACTTACAAAAGTAGAGAATTCGCCACAAAGAAAAAAAAATCCTAATTCTTTTTTAAAGGCATTGCAGAGGCACAGCCGTGGGGCTCAGGCAATGTAGGGCTGCAGGACTGGCTCGAAGCAGCAGGGTGATACTTTGCACCTAACGAATCAAATGTAAATGCTGTGCAGAAGAGTGACTGCTGTCCTCTGACCTGCTTCTCACAGAAGGCAAAGATGAGCTGTACCCAAGAAGGCAGAACTAGAACTATTTGAAAAACTTTTTCAGGCCAATATTCAGAGCGGTACTGATACATTTCAGAGATTCTTTGCTTACAGGTCCCTTAAAAGGTCATGAGGCATCCAGGAGGATATCATTCTACGCAAAGACAAGCATTGCTTTGGAATCCCTTACTCTGTGGCTAGGATGCTGCACATAAAACCTCCCACTAACTTTCTTGGAAGATAAAGCACTTGTCCTCTTCCAGGGACCAAAAAGAATCCCTAACATCTTCAGGAACACTATAAGTTTCTGAAATAATGACAGAGAAAGACATTGTGGTGGGAAAAGGAATCTGAGAAGTCTCCATAAAGTAAAAATCACTAGAGCTGCTCAGGTGCAATAACTGCTTAGTTGCACGAAGTTACCTCTGTGTTCTGCTGCTGCTGGTTTGCCTGCAAGCAAGTCCCAAGAAAGCAGATCTAGTGATGCCCTTGAAACATGCAGCTATGACCGTCGCAATGTCTAGATGGCTCCTCCTGCCGGCTGTTTTCTCAGCAGTCTGAGCTCTTGCCAATAGACCCCATTTTCAGTTTACCTTTTCAGGAAGCTGGAAACTAAGAGAGGGAAAGTTAATGCCACGTTTTTCTTATTTGTCGTAGTAATGAACTAGCATGATCCCATAGTGTCTCTTGTATCACTGCCCATTTACTTCCCAACTTCTCAGACAGGTGGAGATGCTGTGTCCAACAGGCTGTGGCCAGCACTGGGAGCAGAGCAGCACAGATGCTGAGAGGAGCTTGGGGAACGTGAGCAGCAAAGGCGAGCAGGTCAGCAGGCCAGGGTCAGGATCAGGAAGGTCCATAACCAGGCAGAGACACCTCTACAGCCGACCCCAAACAAGGACCGAGGACCAGGGCAGCTCTGTGCCGTGGCTCTCAAGGGAAGCGAGGAGGCCCCAGCAGGATTCTCTCTGCTCTTTAGCACACAACTCTTTCCACAGCACTCTGGTCCCAGGTTATACTCCACTGTACCAGGGCAGACCATGAACACAGGCAGCCAAACCTGCAGGACAGTGGAAAGAGGTTGCAGGGTCAGCTGGTGCACCCAGGGCCCTCACTACACACTGCCCAGCACAGCCAGTGAAGAACACAAAAATGACCTGAAGTGCTGGCAAAAGAGCCTGGGTACAAACATGGCACAAGCATTGGCAGTGTAGAAGATCGACAATTTGTACTTCAGCTGTTCCGGGCTCTGGTCAGGAACGACTTTTGCAGGGCACTGGATGTGTGCTTTCATTTTGCCAGTCTGTTAGGAAGCACTTCTTTCTAAGACAGAATACATTTAAAACTGTCACTGAGACACAATGACAAAGCCCCTCCAAGTTTTTTCACCTACAACTTAAAACAGAAAAAAACAAATGTAAACTAATCCAGGCTTCCCATTTAAAAAAAAAAAAAAATCCATCCACACCACATACTCCTCTGTGACATGTCAACTGCTCAGTTCTTTGGTCGAGCTATGTCCCAAAAGAGAAAAGCAAATGAGACATATTGGCATCCCAGCTCCTACCTCCGCACTGATGATATTTACCACAACCTTGCACTGGCTACATCTGGCAGGCGTGCACAGTCCGAACTCCCAACCCTGCCTGCACGAGGAGGCGAAACTACCTGAGGCAACAAAGCTCAAGTGGCAGGTAAGAACGATCTTCAAAAAAAAAGAGCTTGTCAAATCAACAGAGGGAAGACTAAGCCTTTAGAAAAGGGTGACCACAATTATCTTACTGTGTTACAACAGGAAAAAAACAAAGACAGACACAAGTGAGCATCGCAGTAGTGCTCCCAGCTGGACTGACAGTGATACACCGCTTAGATAAAGCTGGTCTGCCCTGCAAAGGCTGCTTGGCTGCAGCAGAGAGCAATGGCCTACTAGAAAAAGAACATCCTTGATCAATATAGATAAAAACATCTCCACAGTATATGAGCTATTTTGGAAGAAAGTCACATTTACAACAGGGACCCCTCATTTTGCTGAGATGGCCAGGGATATATGTTGTCTCCTTCTGTATAGGGTACTGAATGTATACAGGGCTGTTACTAAATGTAGTTCCTCTGCCAAGCAATTGTATTCCCATACTTTATATTTCCAGTGTGAAAACTCTAATGGAACATTTTAAACCAAAGCCGTTTCCTTGGAGCTGCCTCTGACCTTCTTCTCCTGCTCTCCCCGCCGAACCTCCCTGCCAGGATGAATTCAGACCTAATGTCTGCTCCTCCCACCAGGCTTTTGGATATGTGACAACATCCTTGTCACTGGGAGCTGTGCCTGCTGGTGTCCATTGTCCTGCGTCCAGTTTGGAAGAGGGGTTTTAAGGAAAAGCCCAGAATGAAATTTATGAAGAGTCCAATCATTTACAGGAATGGCCAACCATGTAGCTAGTTTCTGCGTGCAGCTGTCAGCAACTTGTGAGGCCTTAGCAATTAATTCACAAGGCTCCAGCATGGGAATGGTTCAAGGCTCAAAAAGAGGATTTTGCAAGTTAAAAAAAAAAAAAATAAAAAAATTAAATGAGGGACCAATCTCAAAATATTACAACCCTGTGCACCAGCTGTGGTAGGATAGTGGGGGAAGCGTAGGCGACAGCCTAACAACCTGCCATACAGAGCCTGTTGCATTCCAGAGTCCCAACAGGAACAAAAAGGAGAGACACACCGACCACAGAGGAGCTGCTGGCTGTGCTCTGTGGAATGTGTCTGCTCCATCAGTGCGGGGACGGGCACAGCGTGGACGTGCAGCCTGATCACAGCCACTGCTGGGCACAGCCAAGCAGCTGCATCACGACACTGAGGTCTCCGTGCAGTGAAAGGAGACAGCGCAAGGCCCAAGGAGGCACAACAGGCAACGGAGATGCGGAGCAGGGTGCGTTGCCCAGGGGAACAGGAGCGAGTCTGTGGGATGGGGTACAGACCATCAGCTGGTACAGCAAAGCGCTGCTGGTGCGAGGCCCTGGATAATCCAGCAGCGATGCTCACAGTATGGGGGGTGCTAACAGAAGGAAAGCAAGTTGTACGCCTTATTTGCAATCAGTCATAATCCGTGGGGATATTATGTGCCCATAACCCATAGTGTCATCCATGTCTCACTTTCTATGATGTCACTTATATTGTCTGCCCGATATAGTTCAGCTACATGAACAAATACACACCTTGGTAGAAAGTAAAACCACTTTCTCTGTTAAAACCTGTAATCACACTGCAAATAGTGTGCAAAAACCTTTGCAGGTGTCTATCCAATTCCCACATTAAATCAGTACATTACTTGACAAATGCTTTCATTTAAAGACCGACTACCTGCTAGGAATTCACAACTAGGCTTGAGCCCTTTGTCTACAAACTCTCAACTTTTCTCCTTCTGCCCCCTGTCCCCCTTCCATCAGTGTTCCGCAATTTGCCAGCCTCCTTTATGTCTCAGTTATGCCTTCACAATGTGAGGCATGCAGACCCATGTGCCCACAAACAGAAAAGCTCCTTCAGCTCACAATAACTCAGCAGGCTCCTGTGATTTTCAGAGACTGCGTTACCGTGTGCCCATGTCTGCTGTCAAATCACCGCCTGGACGCAGGCTCTGTTGCTAACCTCAGCCTTACCCCAAACACCAAACTGTCCCCGAGCCCTCAGAAACATCCATCTTCTCTTGCAGCTCTTCTTACAACGTGCTGTAAACCTGGCTGATGCTTCTAGGAAATAAAGAACACGCCTACCCCTCCAAAGACATACGATGATGTTACGTCCTTTTTCTGCAGCCTGCTGAGAGTGGCTGTGCATTTAAACCACATCAAAACAGATTTGAAGGGTGGACAGTCCTCCTGAGGTTTCCAAAGGAAAACTGAGATAAAAGCCATAGAAAACAATTCGGCACACATAGCATATTGAAAAATAAAATCTAAACCTAAGTTCATTTTTCTCTTTAGTACAAGTTCTGGCAGTCCCAGGACTGTTCTAACTTACAGCTGCTTTCACGGCTGTAACATCACAGCACTGAGGAAAAACCCTGAGTGCAGTTACTCCAACCATAGCTGCCTTCCCCTTAAATCCCCCACCCTGCCCTGCTCTATCTGAGGCTGTGAAAAGAAAATAATAACAGGAAGCTGTTCCTAGAGCTCCTACAAGGGAAACAGTTACTTCCATGTCCTGCCTTATTTTAAATACCTGTAGATAGGGAAGATGGCATGGACAGATCACACACAAACCTGTAATCGAGGCAAGATTTTCTCAAGTGATAGATGTCATTGACTGTAATTGCTGTTGTCTGTTTCGACCTTCTCCTCGAGGTGTCTCCATCTCCCATTACAATGTCACAGCGAAAGAAGTTCCCTGGTGGTCCGCAAAGAAGCACATGGCAAGACAGAACTGACATTGTTTATATAATATAAAATTAATTCTAAATCAACAATTCAGAGAAAGTAACATTCTTGCATTAAAAAAAATAGACAAAAATAGTTATTTCACTGACAGATGGTGCTACTAACAGCGATATTTTGCATATATAATCCACCCTGCACCCCAAATCCTCAAAATGTTTTGGAAAAAGGAATACGCTACTATTCCTTAGTGTTTTACAGAAAAAAGTGAGGCACAGGGCTTTGTCAAAGTAACCAACAATTTACCACCAGAACAGAGAAGAGAATCCAGGCTTTTTAATCCCGTGTTACTCAGTTATAGACATTATTTTAAAGTAGCCCTTGGATTTACTCATTTTAGCGTAGGGTGGGTAAAAAGGAGCACTAAAGCAGAAAGAAACGTGTGTTCTCCGTCTTAAACCAAGATTTTCCTTGTGGAATGGCAATGAGGATACCCTGCAGCCTCGGGTTTTCTAAGCGGCCATAAAGCCTTCATCGTCTGGACTGTGCTGGTAGCCGGGATAACCCCCGATCCATAATCTATGCCCAGTGCGTGCTGCGGGAGGCACAGATAACAAAGGCTGTGACAGAACTCCATCAGGGAAGTCCTTTTGGGCCCCATTTCCATCAGCTCATAAAAGGAACAGCCTGGACCCACATGCTGGGCTCTGCTAAGGCTGCTCCAGGCTGCAGCTCTTCATTTGCAAAAGAAATGACCCATTCATTTCGCTCTGACCTCTGCAGCCACTTCAGACTGCTGACCTCATCTGCGATGGCCCCACCGCTACTGTGGGTTCCTCAAACAGGTGCTCCCAGATCAAAACCTCAGCCTTGCCAGGCGAGCTGAACCAACGCAGCGTCCCGAATCCTGTTTCAGGGGTCCCGGGGACCGTTTGTGCACAGGCTGGAAATGTTCGGCCCTCAAAACATCTATTTCCTATCCAGAAAAGCTGAGGGCAAATGAAAAGGAGGTGCAGATGAGAGGACGTAATTTTAACTGAGCCAACTGAAGTTAAAAACTATACTTGCTTGTGTGTGTGCGTGTACTTGACAACACAGATCTCTTCCCTGCAACTACTGACAGCTGCACTTTGCTGCTGCGCTTTGTCTTAGTGTGTTTGTCCAAGCAAGTCCTGAGGTTCCTGCAGAGAACCGAGTGCCTTGGGACTGTCTCTGCAGCACATTTCCAGATTCAGTTTTGTGTGGATGGATGGAAGGTGACAACGCTACTTCAGCAGGGGAATCCACGCACATCCATTGCCTTCCAGGAAAAAGACACATCTCTTCAGCCACGCTCATCACCCACGTTTACCTCGGTATTTGCAGCCTTATTACCAAGAGCATCACAATCCATATTGACTTTTGGTCTTAACAGCCCTGTTCTAGAGAAACAATTATGCCATTTCACAGCCAGGCACAGGGTAGCAAGTCTCTTGTCAAAGGTCACAAAAGCATTTGGTGGCTGAACTGGGAAACCAGTGCTGGCTTTAAGTCGAAGTTCAGAACCCTGCTCACTGGACTAATCTCCAGACAATAATATTTTTCTACTTGGCAGAGAGCTGGAAGCTTTCAGGTATGTCTAGAAGAATTCTAAGGCCCTCAGATAGAGTCACAGATATACGCAGCACAGACTAACATAAGTTTTCAATAAAAGTGGCATGAAAATAAAGCAAACTAGGTCAATTCTTCCACTGGTCTCCAAAGAACACCCAATTATCAGCACGAACATAACCATCTTTAATAAGCGAGCCCATTTGGAAGCTGAACTGTTTGTTCCAAGTGCCACATACACACCAGCTCTTGCTACTGGCAGAAGAGGCCTGTGAATCAGAGCCCGAAGTCTGATGCAAGAGAAACTTGGGCGTCTCAAGCTGCTTTCCCCGGCAGAGAACAACCCTATTATAATAGTTTGAGAAAGTCCCCTGCCTGCTTTCTCTCTGAGTAATTAAGAGTGAAATCCTCCTCTCAGTGACCCCAATGCTCTCAGCCTAGGCTGATTTACACATGAAAGGAACCCTCTGAGGGGCCTTCTCCCTTTCACATTCACAACCAGGCAGAACCTATAAATAAAACCTTTCTGAAAACGGGAGCTTTCAAAAAGGTCTGTGTATGTGTGCAAATGTATAGGAGAGAAAGGGAATGGATGCGAGCACTCGAGAATGCCTGTGTGTTTGCATGCACACGTGAAGAGCGGGCGAGAAGAATGTGCATTCATACACCAGGACGCAAACAAGCTGCTCTACAGGGGTACAGGAGCGTGCACAGGTAGCTGGGAGCACTTACAGGAACGAGAGAGCTTGTCCAGGCTGGTTTCCAGCTCACACGGTTGCAGGGGAGGTTCACTCAAGTCAGTCCAGTCACCCTAGAGTTACCCGTGAAAAAAATGAGAGCAGATTTGGACCCAGTTGTGCACACCAGAGCAAGCTTGTGGTGCACTTTCACTCTACAAAGCAGTAAAGTACTTGCAGAACAAAACACTTGTGTTTTATGTTGCTTTGAATATAACATGGGAGGTAACATAATCAGGTCTTGTGGCATGTGTTCTGACGGCTTTGACAGAAAGTGAGGTTTTTAAAAGGTCGCATCTTCTCAGCAGCCTAGGACAGAGAGGCAGTGTTACATTTTCCAGGGCCATCACTGTTCAAAAGTAATTTTTACAGTTTGTGGGAACACAAAAATCCTCAAAGTCTGAAAAATAATCAATGGGACTGATGCCACGAAAATGAAGTTCTGAAAATGAAAAAAGATTACAACTGCCTTTACAGCAGCCTATAAACATAAAAAATGCATAGATATGAACCTGTACTCTCCCGTTGTCCTGTTCACCCATGTGTCTATGCAGTCAAGATATTTCCCTTTCCAGGAGGCCTAAGAAGGACCAACACAGCTTCCAGGGAGCTGGCAGTCACTGTGACCCTGCCTAACAGAAAGCAGGTGACAGGGAGCTCGGAGCCCAGCCAGGACAGAGCGCAGGGTTTCACAAAGCAGGTATAGGTCTGTGAGTCCCTTTGCCCCTGTAAGAGGAGGCTTTTTAAGACCTGGCTTTTAAGACCTGGCTTTTAAGACCTGTGATAATTTGAGAACTGCCAACTGTTTTACTGCACTGCTCCTGCCCGGCTGAATAATTTCCGTACTGAACTGTGTCCGTGCCGTGTGGCAGTGCCAGCGATCGGGTTGTACGTGCACTGGCAGCGCTGGAGCTGCACTGCTGCTTGGTGGGAGACCCCGCGGTGCAAGGGGTGCTGCACCCTCCTGACCCCATCACTGCTGACCGCAGCTCTTAGATCTCGCCCCTGCCCAATTCTTATGCAAACATGCAGAATAAACAAGCAGAGAAAGGCACAAAGCAGGAGACATAAGGAGTGCAAAGCTTCACACAACCGCACAAAGCGCAAAACGTCTCTTGTGCCAGTTCAAAACACTCTTCCCAGCTCCTTGCAGCAGGCAGGGGTGTGTGAGTGGGGCTGCAGAGCTCCCTCCTACCGAGCCCGCAGCTAAAGCCCTCCCCCAGTTCCCAGGGTCTTCAAATGAAGATTTGCATCGCGCTTCCAGACCGTTCCCCAGAGAAGGGACAATGGCGCTCTCAGTGCCCTCTTCCCCCCTCCCTTCTTCACTTACAAAGCTGATAAAGCCCTGGTGAAAAGGGGAACAAAGGATTTACAGATGGCAGAATATTGATTTCTGCAGTTCCAGGACTACAGGGAGAAGATGAAGAACCCCCCAGAAACTCTGTGAAGTTCGAGACGCGGGCACTATCTCTGCAGCACGAACTCTGCATTTGCTAAGACCGTATCTGATGGAGGAAACATTGCTATTCGAGGGGGATGAGCAGGTCCCTGACAACTTGAAAATGCGCAGAGATGAGATTACAGTCTGAAATCCCACTGAGCGCGTTTGTTGTTCCCAAACCTGCTAAACGAAGAGGCGCGTCCAGCGAAAGCAGTTTGCCACCAGGCGGGCTGGCCCGGCATTGCCTTGAGAGCCTTCGGCCTCGGCTGGCGGCACCCAAGGCTTTTATCAACTGCATCAGTGATTTGTGCTGTTATCCGTGTCCTCCTTTCTCCATCAGCCACTACCGCAGCTGGAAAAATAAGAAAAAGGTGAAAGATGAGCCTTTGGAAAATGGCCTTTGATTCTGGATTGCGTTGAAACCTCCTGATCTCAAAACTCCCCAACTTTTCAGGCCGTTACCTGAAGACTAAAGCTTCCTCCCTCCACAAGCATTTCTGTGCTCAGCACACATAAATCCAAGCTTCATTCTGTGCTACAAACATTCTCTTTCAGCTTAGTGAGTCAACTCCACCTCTACTGAACACCAGCTCGCTGAAATTGTTTCAGATTTTGCTGCACTGAACAGCAATACGATCCAAAGTGCTCAAATCGGGCGCCACACATCACTGCTGCAAATCCAACAGGAGACATTTACTGAGTGACCGAGGCAGATTACAGGAGTTCTGTCCTGACCTCCACACTGAAAACAGCCTTCTCAAAGGGACTGGCCACCAGCACTTTGTATTTTCTTTTTATTATCCTTTCTCAGAGCTAATTTTGTAGCATTTCTGCACTCCGAACCCTCCCAGGATGCCAGGTCTTTTGGAAAAACATGCACTGAAACTTCCTTGAAGTGTTGAATTTAGGACCAGATTTTTAAAGGTGATAAGCTGGTTTCTAAATCATGACACAGGCCCTTAAATAGGTCAGCTTTGGAAAACCTCACATTAAATCACCTCTGCAAGGCAATAGTGCATACTGGGAGGTACAAGAGGGGGTTCCCACCCCACCAATCAATAATCCAGACAGAGCTACTGGGCCAGTGGCAGAGTTAATTCACCAATATTTTCCCCACAGCTTTGTAAAAAACACACACTGTCAGGATGAGCACAAACATCACAGTAACAATAACCAGGACATATTGCACGGTTAAACATATTTCATACAAATATATCAAAACATTCTTCACAGTACTTTTTAAAATAAATGGGTTTCTTAAATACCTGTCTTATCTCAACAACAAGAAGTTTTTCATATGGAAACTTTTGTGTCTTCCAGCAGTCACTCCCAATTTATACCACCTTTTAAGAACAGATGAATCAGACCCATTAGACTCCTGACACACCTAATATGGAGATTAATTGCAGCTGTTGGGATGATGAAGCCTAAGAAAGTCCCATTTTAAATCAGCGTAACTCAGACTAATGAAGCTGCCACCATATTCAGGTTCAGGTCAGACCCAAACCCCATTTTCAGCTGCTCTCCAGGAGCCCCTTGGAGCTCCACGGGTGGAATAATCACTCACAGGAACTTCTTTTAACCTGGGGCAGCTGTGCCAAGAGCTGCCACCACAATGCACTGCTCTCTGTGGGCATTTTCTTCTCTGAAGAGCATTTTCGAGACTCAGAGTAAAGGTATCAGGAAGGATGAGGGAGAAGCAGACCTTGGCTGCTCTTACCTCCCACTGAACACTTGCACGTCGTCTTCCGAGGCTACTGCAGCAGCACAGCTGGCAAAATCTTCTTATTGCAGAGAACACCACTTTATGCTTCCCCCACCCTAGACAGAAGTTTGCTGCTTCTTTTGTTGATCCTTTTTTGTTTTCTCTCCTTTGTAAACATCAGTGACTGTTGTCTACTTGCAGTTCTTATTGCTACAAACACAACTGGTTTTGTTTACATAGCTTCTGTATTTTGTAAACACTGTAATTTGCTTTAGGGTGAAGAACTTAATCTTGCTTTCATCACTTAAATATCATAAAAAATAATTATTGCATCCTCTGTTCCCATGAAAATTCCCATGCAAGTTCCTTTTAAGAAGCCTGATGTTACAGATCTCATGAGCCTGAATCCAAAGGATGCAGGTGGAGAAAGGCAAAATCTACTTCCAGTGTGGCCAAGAAGTTAATGACATAACGTTCCCTGCCATTCAGCAAAGCAGGCACGTGTGTGCACCCCGAGCTGCAGCAGCTTTGGGTGTGTAAGAAATGCATCCTGTCCGTGAAGACGGATGTGGGTGCACACAGGGCACCGGGAGTCCCTGGTTTCAGTGTGGACGTGAGGCTGTTCTCTGCTCCTCGCTCTTTCAGTCTCTACATCCACTACAGGAATCCTCGTTTCACTGCAGGGTTCAAGTGTTTCAAAACCTGCTCTTCATCTAAACGGCTTCTACCAAACAGCCAACCATCAGACTCCAATTAAAAATTATAGTAAAATAAGGTCTAGATATATGCAAATTAATCATGATGATTATTTTTTTTTTTCTGGAGATCTTGTGTTTGTTCAAGTGACGTTATTAACTCAGCAGAATCATCCCAGGAATCCACATAATTAAAAACACATCAGTGGTTACAAAATCGCCTTTCATTAATAACAAACATCTTATGATGAAACCCTGTAAAGGGTGAGTGTCAGGAGGATGGAGCCAGGCTCTTCTCGCTGACAGCCACTGACAGGACAAGGGGCAATGGGTGCAAACTGGAGCACAGGAGGTTCCACTTAAGTATGAGAAGAAACTTCCCAGTGAGGGTGCCAGAGCCTGGCCCAGGCTGCCCAGGGAGGCTGTGGAGTCTCCTCTGCAGCCATTCAAACCCGCCTGGACACCTTCTGTGTAACCTCAGCTGGGTGTTCCTGCTCCGGCGGGGATTGGACTGGATGGGCTTTCGAGGTCCCTTCCGATCCCTGACGTTCTGTGATTCTGTGAACTTTTTACTGTCATGATTGAAACAATTTTTATATCCCAGTGATGGAATCGGTCTCTAATGTGAAAAAAAAACAATCACATTAACAAATCCAGCAGCCCCCCTCTGCTGTTGCATAAACGACCCGCCCAGCCCCAACATGGCACCGCATTCCCCGCCCCAGTGACGTCACGTCACTAGCGGTTCCTCCCGCCCCCAGACGGCGCACGCGCAGCCCGCCGGCCCCGCGCGCTCGCAGCTCAAGGTCAGAGTGTCTCCTCCCGGCCGCCGTCGCTGCAGGTTCCGGTTCCGGTGGCGGAGCGGAGGGGATGGCGGCGCTGGGGAGGGTCTCTCGGCTCCTGCTCGGCGGTGCCGGCCCGGGCTGCCCGCCGGCGCGGAGCATGGCGTCCGCGGCACACGAGGGCGGCGGAGGTAACGGGGCTCTGCGGGGCGAACGCGCGGCCGGGGCCCGCGGGCGGCGAAGCGCTGCCCTTGGCAGGCGCTGCCCTTGCGGGCCAGGGGCTGCCCTTGCAGGCCAGGGGCGGCGGCAGCTCCCGGGAGCGCTGGGGTTGAACCGTGAGAGAGGGGAACCCCCGCTTCTCCCGGTTGAGAACGGGGAGGGAGACGCTCGCTGTGGTGAGGGGCCGGTGTGTAATTCCTCATTAACGCGCTAATTGCATTTAACGTGCTCCTAGGTCGCTAACGCTCATGGAAGTGGTAAATGTTGTAACTCTAATGCTCTTTACTAGCCCGCTTGTGGAAGACGCTGACGTTTGTGGTGGCGCTGCCCGGGGTTGCGGTTTGCATGCTCAACTGCTACCTGAATGCCCAGCACGGGCACGAGAGACCCGAGTTTGTCCCGTACGCTCACCTGCGGATCAGGACCAAGGTACGTTTTGCTCCAACAGCCTCTTGCTTCCTGTGCCTGCAGAACCTCACCTGAGGTTACTGCAGCATCTCTTGCATTCTCGTCCTCTATGTGAGGTCCTCCATACAAAGCTCTGATCTTAACTTATGGCTTTGTTTCTGAGGCATCAGGAGGTTGTCTCAGCTCAGGTGAAGTACCTGTGATATTCACAGGCCATCCCACCCCCAAGGAATCCTGGCAGTGTCTCGCTGAAAACATTTCAGCCCTAGAGCTGCTGTGCTCAAACTAATATAGAGCTAAAAGCTAACACTGGTGATCCCAAGTTCTTGAAGCTGGGGCCCTCACAGTGTAGCACAGGGACTGTTTTCTATCCCCTGCTGCCCGTAGCCCGGGAGCAGATGCCAACTTGTTTAATTTATCAGCCTGTCAAGCTGTGTGGTGCCCGAGTCCCTGTTGCTGCTCATGTCCCGTGCTGATTGGTTTGCTGCCTTATCTTCTTTTTTCCAACAGCCTTTCCCCTGGGGTGACGGGAACAAAACTCTATTCCACAACCCCCACGTTAACGCCCTCCCAACTGGTTATGAAGATGAAGACTGAGATCCTGACCACAGCCAGGTCTTGGACCAGAATGTTGTGTGGGGACCATCACTTAAAAATCTCCACATTCCTTCTGCGATGAAGCCGAGTGGCGTTGTGGCCTCTGTCTGTGCTTGTGCAGAGGCCCTTTAAATAAACAACTCTGAACTTGACTTGAGCATCTGACTTTTTTGTTAATCTGAATCCTTAGAAATTATTTAGTTTAGTGTTTGATTAAAACATTGAGGCTTCACAGAGGACACAGTGCAGGAGTTTGGGGGTCTGACTGCCCAGATGTTAATACTTGCTTCTATTTCTGATAACACCATAGGAATGCATCCAGCATATGATGCTGCTCAGTTTTATGTTCTTCATGTCTGGTTTAACTGATCACTGTAAGCCCAGAGCAAACAGCAACATGAACAGGTATCAAGCTAATACTGCAGATTCAAATTTGGTATATGCTAAAGCATGTTCTCTATAATCAGCAATATTTATCAGTAGCCATGAAGGCAATTTTATCTTAGGCCCTTAGTGGCAGCAAAGATGTGTAATTAAGTTCTGTGTGCCTTCACTATGTTAATTTTCAGCTCCCAAATTTTCTAGTGTATCAGTACGTATGTCACCCACAACTCTTTCTCATAAAGCTGCAGTCTGGTTGTACAAAGTCTCTCATACAGGTGTTAGAAATGAAAATTTTTGCTCTACCACATATGTCTGTGTAAGATGTGTCACTCAGAAACTTCTTAAACTAGAAGAGCTTAGTTACCATCCATAGTTAACAAACAATTCTATAGCCCTGAGACTGTCAAAGTAAAATGTTAATTTTGAAGTTTTTCCTCCCTGCAAGTCACAGAATCACAGAACAGTTGTGGTGAGATGCCCAAGCAGCAGCTGGGGCTTTTAACATTATCAGCTGTCACACTTCATCCCAATGTTCCCCTCATTCAATACATGCTTTAACTACCACAGGCAGAAGTCTAACAGTGATTGTGGCCGGCCTGGTGCTCTGTGGTAGTGTGGAAAAGGATGGCCAGGGCTGTGCTGCGGTTTTACTGCGGGAACATGTAACACAAAAGGAAAGAAAAATCAACTTTGGGATTGTTTCAGTACCTCAGAAAAGGCCGAAGAAGCAGCCTCTGCATTAAAAGTGTTCTCAGCTTCTGTTGCAGGCCACCTCTGTCCCTCCGACTCACAATCAGATTCTACTGCACAGTTATCTACTTGAACAAAATAGAATCAGGTTATATTTATTTTGGCTGAGTTATTGCAGGTCCAATAGAGTGCTTTTATATCATCTCTGTTGCTGATACAAAATAATGCTTTAGCCCCTCAGTATTCAGGATTGTATAAAACTTCTTTCACCAAAATTCAGCAGCATAGAGGTGAGACAAACTAAACCAACCTTCATACTCTCTTTAAACACTTTCAAGTGTTATATAAATAAGCAAGAGAAACTGGTCACAAAGCAGCTATGATCTCAGCCCACTCTAATTAGCGTTCTCCCGTTACAGTGCATCTAATATTTCAATAGAAAGTTAGTTCAAACGGCTTTTTGCACTGTTAGATGCTGAACCACCACCAACATTCATTGAAAAGGAAGCAGCAGTTACCACATAATCCAATCCTTTTTTTTGGTGGCTGCTTTTACAAGCAGAGAAGATTCTTTACTTCCTCCTGCTAAGAAAGCAGCGTAACAAAGGTCTTATCCAGGCGGCATCCAGTCTTATGCCTGGAGATGTTGCTTAGTCCAAGGGCTCGTATCAGTGACTCCATCCACACAGCTGATGTCAAGAGGAGTTTTCAGTTTTTCCTTTACTTGGGCCCATAAACTCCAGGCCTTCAATGGGTATATCCTTTTCCTTAATTGCTTTCTGAAAAAAAAAGAAAACCAAACCAAAACAAATAAATGTGACATGTCTTTATAGTGCTATGTGGTGTGGTTTTTGGTACAAAACATTATCTAGAAAAGTAGTCTGAAGGCTGGTTTGGATAAAGCTTCAGTATCAGAGATGCTCCGGCTACTGAGAAGTTGCGCAGAACTACGAACGTTCCGCAGCCTCTAGACCAGCCGGCTTAAGAAGTTAAATTAACGAGAAAAATACAGTAAGAGACATCTGTAAAATGTTATATATCGTGACTGGCAGAAACGGGAGACAAGAGGAAATGTGGAGCAGCGCGGCAGGGCATGGAGCTGCGGGCAGGGGATACCGGGGGAGCTGTAAGGAGAAGAAGTGCTGTGGAAGAACAGCTGGAGCAGCAAGTGAACAGGCGAACTCGGAGCTGCTGTCACCGGGAGGAGGAGGCGGGCGGGGCCGCACGCACCTGCACGCAGAGCTGGTAGCGCTTGAAGAGCTGCCCGCAGGGGTCCCCGTCGTTCTCGCCCTTGAGGAACTTCTCGGCGAACCAGCGGTTGAAGCACTGGTCGTACTCGCGCTTCAGCTCGGTGCACGCCTCGCCCACGCTGTTCATGGCGGCGGCGCCCGCTCCCGACACCGGGCCGCCCGCTTCCGTCCCCGGGCCGCCCGCGTCGCCGCTCTGACGCGCTTCCGGCGCGGGGAGGTGACGTAGCGGACGCCGCCGTTACCGCGCGATGCGGACGCTGCGGTTGTGCCGGTGGCTGCGGGCGCTGCCGGTTCCTCCGGTTCGGGCCCTGCGGAGCGCGGTGCCCCTGCGGCCGGGCTGGCAGCATGGCGAGCTGCGGTCGGGCCCGCAGGTAGGGCGGCTGGGCCCGCAGGTAGGGCGGCTGGGCCGGAGAGCGCCTGGAGAACGGGCAACCCCCAAACGGCTCCGGGCGGGTCCTGCTCCCGGAACGAGGGCCGGCTCCAGTTGGCCCATGACGCGGCGGGAGGAGGAAAATAATGAGTTCG
The DNA here is from genome assembly GCA_013399365.1 of Pampusana beccarii. Lineage (NCBI taxonomy): Eukaryota > Metazoa > Chordata > Aves > Columbiformes > Columbidae > Pampusana > Pampusana beccarii. The sequence goes on from VWYH01011240.1 coordinate 981,446, forward strand.
GTTCAAGTTAATTTTCTAAGAAAGTACAAGAAATCACCCTGTCTCGGCAGGTGTAAACTCGGGGTTTTGCTATGTAACCGGTTTTTGGTTAAAAAAATAGAAATAGCGCTATATTAAACTTGCTCACCTTTGCCTTTCGTGTCGGTGTTTGACTCTGTACAGCAGAAGGTGACGGCTGAGGTGCTGGGTCAGCTGGAGCACCTGGCCCTGGTTGATTTCCGTGATGCGGAGGGTGTGGAGCGGCTGCAGAAGGCGATCCGGTTTGCTGACCAGCTGCAGGAGGTCAACACCGACGGAGTGGAGCCAATGGATTCGGTCCTGGAGGACAGGTGATGAACCACAGCAGCCTCTTTTAACTGCTAATGTATCAAACTATTTGCTTTTGTAAGTAACTTTTTTTCTGGGAATCCCTGCAGCGATGCATTTGACCCCTTTGCTTACAGAAAAGTTTTTATCTTGTTTTTTGTAGAATGATGATGTCGTTGGCAACCGTGGCCTTTACACATAGCGTAGCAAAGCTGTGCTCCCGTTCCTTTGTGACTTGTCATGAACGATCTGGACTTGCTGCTCCCCAAATACCCATCAATGCCATTCTTAGTTGCTTTAGAGCGTTCCAATGCTTGTCTTATTGCTTACTGAAGACCAAAACCAGCTTTAGAGATAAGCCATACTTCGTAGAATAGCTTAAAACAGACACGTAATCTTTGTTCTTCAGGTGTCTGTATCTCAGAGAAGATGATGTTACAGAAGGTAACTGCACAGAAGAGCTGCTGAAAAATGCCAGAGAGAAAGTGGAAGAATATTTTGTAGCCCCACCAGGTAATGTCTTGCTTATAAAAACCTCCTAACTTTGCTTGAATTAACCTGAGGAATGTAACTTGCCAGAACTACATTTATGTTCGGAAATACTAGCTGGTAATAGGAAAGGACTAAACTACCTCCCTGTAGCCATCTGAACATGACAGTCTGCAATCTGTTGGCCCAAACACAGGACTGAAGCTGCCCTTGCTCTGAAGTTACAGCACATGTTGTGTGATTATTTACAGGAAGTCAGACGGAACTTGCTTTCCTTACTTGCTCAGAAAATTTAAGCTGCCTGTACATACAATGAACTGGAGAAGCACTTTTCTGCTGAGTTTTACTACCCAGACGGCACCTTACAGCTGGTCTCACACAACTTTCTTTTTATTTTCTATCAGGTAACATCCCTTTACCAAAGCTAGAAGACCAAGAGACTTTTCTGCAGGGCTCTTAGCAAAAGCCCGGAACCCTAACACAAAATCAGTGTTTTATTTGAGGAGAAAAAGAGGTTTGTGCAGTCACAGATAAAATACCCTGGTGTGTGTTTTGGTCAAAAGAGCACTTGCAAGACAACTTACAGAAGAAACAAGGTATAAAACGTTTAGTAAGTGCTACTGAAATGTCGATGTTTATGAAGCTGGAAGGCAGCATGACAGATCACTTCAGGGCTTTTATTTAGCAAGTGAATTTGATGTTCTTCTTTTAAGATACTGGCTGGTGTAAAGGCAAACAACAGGTAATATAAATTAGAGGTTAATAATACACATGTGTTGTTTCTTAACATCTCAAAAAGCCACCAAGCATATTAGAAATATCATTTGAGAAACACAGAAAAGTACTAAAGAGTGTGAATAATACTGGCACAAACTTCAGCCATTAATGACTTGGTCTTTAGTACCCTGTGTACGAACTGCTTGGACAGGCTCCCTCTCAGGCCATTCATTATGTGCCACATATTTAGTGGAAAACAGGCTGAGTGAAAAGGAATGTGGCTGCCTTTGGTCGTAGAAGAAATCCCAGCCACTGGGTAGGATCCACTTTCACTCACTACCTGCAAGGTTGCATGTTTGGTAAGCTTTGAACTGTATTTTTTCTGGAACTGATTTTTTTAATGTATATATTTTTCTGCCAGAAAGTGAGAGTAAACACTTGTCCTACTTTTATTTGTGCAGTTACTTAGTTATTCGTTTAAGCTTCCGTAATACACACACACATATACACAGATGCATAAAACATGCAATGATTATGATACTTGAATTTTTTCAAGGGTGTTGAATTAAAGTCTCTATTTAACACCACTAATCCAATTCTCTGCAAAGCTGTAGCACTGTATTAGTGCTTTGGTCTCAGGCTTTTCAAGATTCAGACCCTGCAAATACTCCAAGTTTTACAAATATACAAGCTCAGCCTAAAAGTAATTTACAATTAATATATACGTCATGACAAGGAAAGACCTCAAGTCATGCCATACAACAAGTATGTTAGCAGAGAATTTCCAGTTTGAGAAATCCCCATTTGTTCTATCCATTTTGGCCTCCTCCTTTGACCATCAGAGAAAATAAGGACTATTATTTACACAGAAAAAGGAAGAATTTGAGAGTGAACTGCATGGCCTCAGGAGCTTCCAACCCAATATATCAAGTAACTATTTAAAAGCCATAACCAAACCAACAATTTGGACAAGGATGATCCCACCTTCCCAGTGCAGTGTAGGCTAGGCTTAAAAACACTAATTCCTGGTATCATGCTGTGGGGTCTGGACATGATCACCCTTACCCACACACTCCAGCCAGAGAACAGACTGATGCTTGTTCCCTGCATCCCAAACTGCATTTAAAATGGAAAACACACCTTTCCTTAATGAAGGGGTTTGTTGCAACTTCACCACTAATGAGGGAATTACAGCTGTGATGCAGACACATGCAGACCCCTGCAGCCACCAAACAGAAAGCCCAGCAGAGACCAGATGAGCTGCCTGTGGGGCAGAATGCATTAGCGCTTCAGCCTGTCCTTGGCATGTCTAAGGTGGTGGGTGCTGCGCCCCATGGGATGGCCCGAAGCCCCATGGGGCCCTGGCTGCACCCCAAAGCGGGGACAAGACACCCTTTGTGGTGCTGATTCACCTGCTTTCACCGCAGAGCCTCTGGATCTGGGTCAGATCTTCACGTGGTTCTACCACAATGCAACTTATAAACCGAGGTATGTGAATAGATACAGTTAAGGAATTGTAATAAAATTACTACCTGTAAATTTCTTGTAACTGTGGTTTGGCAAACATAATATGTATTTGAGAAATAACTCATCTTTTCTCAGTGGTTAATAGATACAGCAAAAATAATCTTAAAAATACTTGGTTAAAAAGAAAACAAAAGGAGACCAGATTCTGAGATGACGTAAATATATCTAGTTTCCCTGGAGACCATGGAGATAACTTGACTTACACCTGCTAAGGTTTCTCCACTACTGTGTAGATCTGTAACATATAAAATTGGATTAGAAGCCCTAGCATATAGACCCCAGGTTTACAAAGAAAATATCAAGGTGGAGATTTCTTCAGCTTTATGGGAAAAAGAAAATGGATGTTTTATTGCTGCTAATGACTATTTTATGTTTTTATAGTAAGTAGGAGCCCCAGAAAAAAAAACCAAAACACTCAGATATAGTGATACAGTACTCAACACAGAGCAAAAAAAAAGGCCTCACGTGAAAAGTGCTTACAATCTAATCTGCATCTGCAAGGGAATCTCATATGTCTAATCCATTACTGAATTTTCTTTGGCACCTGCTCTACTCCAGCTATCATCTCCTGTGTGTATTTGTTCTGCCTTCCCCTGCAGCTCTATCCTGAGGGAAACTATTCTTTTATATTCTAGATTAGCAAGTAAGACTCTAATGTTTCTCTTTAAAGCTATGTATCTTAGGCTTTAATATTTCTCATTAATGACATGTATCTCACCCACACTGACATTTCCTGCAGTCGTCAGCACATCTGTTCCTTCAGCTAACCATTTCTTAATAAATACACAGAAATTTGCCTGCAGCTACCAAACACAACCACCTCCTCAGAGATGCATGGGTGTTTCTGAAGTTCATTGTAAGCACTCAGAAGATTGTTAAATGGTTTGGTTCTGTCAGCACAAAACTGCCCAGTACTCAACCATTGCTGGTGCTGCAGGTATTACACACAGTTCTGTAAATTAATTGCTTACTGTGGCCTCAAGACTATTCAAAGCTTCTTCAAATTCCTAGCACACAAGGTCTCTTATGCCCTTTCATCTGCTGCATTAAACCAGAAAAATTCCCTTAATTTCATAACTTTCAGAGTTGTCCCTAACACACACTACTGATAGCAAGCCAGAAAGCACAGCTGTGAATTGCATATCTTCTAACTGGAATGCCAAAACCTGGGAGCTAAAGTCAAAAGTTATTTCTGAGATACCCTAGACTGACAAAAATGCTACCTTATCCAGTTTTAACATTTTTGGCACAGTATATCCTTCTCAGGTTGCCTCAGAGCTTCCAAAAGCAAAAGGTTTCTTGCAGTTATGCTACTTTTGCTACGAGTGACACTGAGCAGGTAACTATACTAACATGAAAAATATTTACATTTCTAGTGAAGTGGATGACTGCTTTTGAGTTTTTTATTAGTACAAGGAAAAGACAGTCCAACCAATCAGTATTTGAAAACCTTTAAGTCATCCTGTGCTGTTACCTATAGACATGGTTCAGAGTCCTGTTATTAACAGATCACCAGCTACAGAAAACTCAACAGCAATTTTCTAGCTGCTGATGACAGTAAAAGCAGAAACAGCCCCAGGCAGAGTGAAACTAACCAAAGGGAGCAGTGGGGATCTCCCAAACATCTTGCTTCATTTAAAACAAAACAGAGAAACAAAAAAGAAAATGCAAAAAAGGCAAGTGTTGCAGAATTGGTGAGATCCACAAAAGATGCCCTAAATGAGACACAGGAAGTCTGTTGGATTTAGTTGACAGGAGGAACAAAGTTTAGAGCTGACTTGATCATACGTGGTAAACATGGATAAAAGATTTCTATCAGAGATCACTGAGTGAAAGACAAATAGGAAACAGACACATTAATAGGAAAGATGATCAAGTACCATTTTTAAACTATGGAATTCTTTTGTCTGACGTTGGTGGGCTTTCCTGCCAGTAAGGAGCATCTTACTGACAGAGCTATCCCACTTAAAAGAGAAACAAGGGCCAGTTGCAGAAATTACCGGGTTAAATTCAGTGCCTGTGATATAGGCTGGGGTGAGTAACAAAATGGCCTTTGGGGCTCACATATAAATTACAGAAAGGTGTTTTACAGAAACCGGTGTGCACATTAAAATACGCTGGAGAAAGTTTACTTTAAAGAACAGGGGGTGTGTCTCAGAATCACTAAACAATGCCAGCGGCGAGCAGCAGGGAGCGAGGCCTGCAGGCTGTCCCCACACAGTTGCCATCTGCATTCACACCCCCGACAGCGTGCGCTCCGCCGGGCCCTCACCCGGAGCTGCGCCGCCACCGCCGCCCGTCGCCATGGGAACGGACGCGGGCGCGATGCATGCCGGGCTGAAAGAAAACGCAAGAGTAAAACCCTATGGCGGCGCCCCAGCCTTGACCAATGATTGCTCGGAGGGGGCGGTAGCGGTGACCAATGGCTGGCGGGCGGTGCGGAGGGGGCGGGGCTGCGGGCGCTCGGAGGCGGTCACGGCGCGCACAGAGCATCGCCCATCGCTGCTCCGCTTCGCACAGGGTCAGTCCGCGGCGCCCCACAAACGGTGAGGGGAGCGGCTCTCAGAGGACTCTGACTCTTCCCGCTGCCCGGGCACACTGGCAGCCGGCACTGCCGGGAGCGGTGAGTGTCCTGGCGGCTGCAACCCCTTTCCCGCGTCCCCCCGAGCTGCAGGCGGGAGCACCTGGAGAGCAGGTGCTGAACGGGAGCGGGTTTGAAACGCCCGTTCCTCTGGCTGGGAGCGCAGGCTGTGCCTGAGCCTCTGCCACAGCCGGTCAAAGTGCTGCACAGCCCCGGCTGTGGGCACAGCGCGGGCCCTGAGACCGGCTGTGAGTGATGGGACCTGTGTGACTGCTGGGCAGGTGGCTGCTCCTGCAACTTTGAATTCTCTTCTTTACTCAATACAGACAACCATGAGTGATCGAAAGGCAGTGATCAAGAATGCGGACATGTCAGAAGAGATGCAGCAAGACTCTGTGGAGTGTGCTACTCAGGCCCTGGAGAAGTACAACATTGAGAAGGACATTGCTGCTCACATAAAGAAGGTAATTGCTTGCTTGTGCTGTCCTTTTGAAATCTCTGCACATATGAAAAATCAAGCAGAGGGAATGCTGCTGGGCAAGTAGCTCTAGAGAAACAAGTTCTAGAGACACTAGATAATCAAGTTGGACTTTCTCTGCAGGCTGGTGTCATAATGTTCCTTTTCTCCACCCTTTACATGGACTTTTCCAGGTCCTTCTGTTTTTCTCTTGCAGTACTTTGTACTTGAGCTTTTTCTGCCACTGTCCCATTGTCAGGTGACCAGAGTGGCAGGTGCCTGATGAGCTGGTGCAAAACACAGGGGAGCCATGGAGCCTCTTTGAGAAGTGGTGGTTTTCTGACCTTGTAATAAGTGGGTTTGTGGCTTTTTTTTTTTCCCACTACATGTAAGACAAACTGTTCATGCTAATGCAGAACAGATGGTTCTCAGCTTCCAATGTGTCAGATTTTCTCTCCTACTGGGAGCCAGATTGAGCTGCAATTAGTTCAAGGGTTTGGCTGAGCAGAACACGAGCTCTTGCATGCTCTCACAAAAAGTCTCTTCAGCTGACAGCTGTTATTATTGCTAGTGCAGTGTATAACCACTGACTGCATGGTTTTACTCGGAGTAGACTTGTACACATGAGTTAGGACCCAAGAGAATGTCAAGAAGATGTGCCAGGGGAGGTTTAGGTTGGACATTAGGAAAAGGTTCTTTACCCAGAAGGTGCTGGAGCACTGGAACAGGCTCCCCAGGGAGGTGTCACGGCCCCAAGCCTGACAGTGTTCAAGAAGAGACTTGACAACATTCTCAGACACGTGGTATGAATTTTGGGGTTGTCCTATCCAGGGACAGGAGTCGGACTTACTGATCCTTGTGGGTCCCTTCCAACTCAGGACGTTCTCTGATTCTGTGAGTTTATCTGAAAGTCACAGCAGGTTCCTGACTACAGTGTGTGGGAAGAACATGGTCTCATGACCTTGTATCAAAGAAGTGGCAGAGAATTTTCCATCTATTGTCCTTTCAGCATCCTTCTTTAAAACATCTAAGCAAGTCAAAATAATAACTTAGTCTGTATAGATTCAGAACAAGCAGTGAAGTTTTAAAAGTTATCGATTGAGATCATGGGAATTTCAAGGAAAGTTACTTCCCCAAACATATGTTTTAAGGTTATTCCTGCTCAGCTTGGAAGCGCTTTTTTTTTGGTCTGAGTAAGCAGCAGATGAGTTAAAAAGTGACAGATGATCCTTGCACTTAAGAGCATATGCTGTTCCTTAATTGCCTTCTTCCAAAAGTGATATTCACTAACAAGTGACATATTGCAAAAAAACCCACCCCTGTTGAACAATATTAGTACAATTCTCACGGAAATGCTGAATTCCTAGTTCTGTCTTCTGCAGGAGTTTGACAAGAAATACAATCCCACTTGGCACTGCATCGTGGGAAGGAACTTTGGCAGCTACGTGACTCATGAGACCAAGCACTTCATCTACTTCTACCTCGGCCAAGTCGCTATTCTTCTTTTCAAGTCTGGGTAGGACCACAGACTGTTACTGAAACTTGCACCTGGACTGCAGACCAACTCCAAACAGGCTCCTGCCTTCAGCCTTCCTGAGGAAACAGACCTTGATCTTCAGGTCTTTTGTGGTATTGTTAATGGTCAGGGACTTTGCTGTAGCAGCTGGTATTTTTATTGTGGCTATAAAAAAGGCAAAGGTGTCTTCCTTGTATTTATTTTCTTTCAAAAGATGGCTTCTTTGCTAATAAAACTGTTTGAACAAGTTTATCCTTTAAGAGTTTTCTCTACCCTTCTGCCCTCTTAGTGTTTGTATTACCTTCTATTCCACCGTGAATGAAGGAGGAACATCCCCATCTCCATTTCACCCCCCCAATCCACAGCAGCTGAAGCCTGAGCTAATCTATAAATGCATCATCATTCAGTAACTGAGAACAACAGGAGAGATTTTCCCTGAGAAAAGAGACTGGTTTTCAGCTCTTGATAAGAATATTTTCAGCATGCACAACCTCCAGTACAAATTCTGGGGTTTAGATCCAGTGTGGCTTTTCTGATTTCAAGTGAGCTGGCGACCTAAAAGCAATAGTCCTTTCATCTCCCCGTTTTCAGAACAGACAATGTCATCCCAGAATAGAGTTATGCAGTCATATTCCTTAGGAAAAAAAAATCCTTTCTTAAAAATATACCTTCTTAGAAAGGTTAAAATATTGACTTAAATGAAAAAAGTTGATGCAGAGCTGTTTTATTTCACAAGCCTTCCATTTGCCTTCAAAAGAAGTAAAGGAATCGTGGGGAAAAATCCCTTAAGAGTCCACATAACAAAGATAATAACAGCTTAATAAAAATCTAATAAATCCAAGTTACTTCTCACTGGCATGATATCCTCCTTGAAGCTTAGTAAAAAAAAGGAGGCTTCTTATTTGAATACCAGTCAGTCTATTTCTGGTAACTGAAGTTGCTTCATTTGTTAGCATTGCTCAGTTTCAGCCATGTCCTTTGCATTGCATTTGAAAGGAAGTGCAAGTGTAAGGAACACGACAGGAGTCACTTCATCTATAGGTTTCATGGGAAAAAAAAAAAGCTGATGTTCTTCTGGGCGACTGCTGAGCAAGTACCTGTTGCACAAGTTCTTAAAACTCCTCTTCAATCTTGAGAGCATTGAAATTCCACAGCCTTCATATTCCTCAAGAAAATTACACTTTCTGTGTTTTGCTACATGGTAGACTCACAGTTTGAAACCTGAGTGAATGGCAACAATGCCTGAGTTTAAATTCTGATAATCCACCTTAAGAAACCCAGCATCTTCTATCATTGCCTTAAATTCCTCCTGAAAAATAATAGTTCCATAATTTTAACAGCCTGAAGGCTTATATGCCAGTTGACTGCAAGATCATACTGGGACCGTGTTTTGTGTGTGTGTGTGTGTGTTAGTGAATTCAGAAAAATACTGTCTTACCTGAGAGGGAAAACGTCGGATGCTCTCCACAAGATACTGGTAAGACTTCCAGTCACCAGCGATAACCTCACCCAGCACAGGGATAACCTGGAAACTGTACAGATCATAGAGACTGCACAGACAAAGAGCAAATACAGATTAATACAAACAAGTTTAAAACAAACCCTCTCCAAGACAAGTTGATATCTGTAGAACAGAATCACAGACTGGTTGGGGTTGGAAGGGACCTCTGGAGATCATCTAGTCCAACCCTCGTGCTAAAGCAGGTGCACCTAGAGCAGATCACACAGGAATGTGTCCAGGCAGGTTTGAACGTCTCCAGAGAAGGAGACTCCACACCCGCTCTGGGCAGCCTGGTCCAGGCTCTGGCACCTCAAAGGAAAGAAGTTTCTCCTCATATTCAGATGGAACCTCCTGTGCTTCAGTCTGAGCCTGTTGCCCCTCATCCTGTTATTGGGCACCACTATGCTATGCGGTCTGTGTCTGATTTTAGAAGTGCACAATGAGGTGGCCTCAAAATGTCTCCACCTCCTATTCTGGCTAAGTACAAATAAGAGAGCCCTGTCACATGGCATTAAATGTCACCATGTTCCTACCTGGAAAGAAGAGGGTTGCTGACGTGACTAAATTCAAGGCAGAGAAATCTTCCTCCTGGTTTCAGCACACGATAAGCCTCCTGAAGGGCCTGAGACAAAGCAGACAGAATAGGTTTGTTTCTGTAGAACAGCACCTGCCTGTTATGCCAAGTGATTGCAGCTCAGTGATGAACTGAGAGGGGTAAAGAGAATCCTGATGGGCAATTTCCAATATTTGCTTGTGGAGAAGCAGCTCGAGACAAGTACAAAAAAAACTCCAAACAAACAACAAAGCCAAACCAGAAGAACTCTTGCTGTTACATAAATAGATTTATACCAGGCTTTGTGTTGAAACTATGATGTCAGGTTTGCAATTTTTCTTCTTTTTTTTTCCCTACTCTCAGTTGATGAATGTTTGCCAGCAGAGCTCTTGTAATTACACACCAAACCCAAAAAGGAGGTGACTCAGCTACAAGAAACTGAAAATAAAAAGGAGGCAAGATAGCTTTTTTTTTTAATCAAAAGATTTTACTCAACTGTGAGGCACACCCAAAGGATCAAAGCAGAAATGATACTGGGTCTTAGATGAGTAATGTGTGAGAACAGGAAGGAAGGAAAGGGAAGAAGAAAACCTTTGGCAATAGGTTATATGCAAAATAAAACACCTAGGTAGAACCAAGACAAAATTCTGTTTACAACTGTATACTCTTTTCACAAAAAAGCGCAGCCGAGTTGTATTCAAGAACCACTGGAGGGTGTACATCTGCTTGGCTTCTAATGTCATGTTCCTAAGGAATAAAATATAAACACTGCACATATGTGAGAGGAACTCTGCAAAACAACTGGAGGTTTGGATGTGTTTTGTATCAAGTCTCCAGGGAGCTATGCTACCAGTCTGCTGCATCCATGAAGGGGTATTAAGACAGCCTGTGCTTCAGAAGGGTACAAGACGAAGCACTGTGAAAGGCTATCTGCATTAGGAGAAGTTCAAAGGCATACGACTCCAGGTGGTTTGGATCCAAACGCCGCACCTTCCACAGAACAGCATTGCCAAGGTCGTAACACTCCTCCAAAACAGACAACTAGTCTAGCTAGACAGGTGATCTAACCTACCCTCACCCACAAGACAGCTAGCTGTTTTTGAAGGACAGATACTGTTTAGAACAAAGGGTGCTGCTTACCCTAGTTAAAACCCTACTGCTGGCCTGTGTAAAGACACTGAGCAGCAGTGGGCTGAATGGGTTTGTGTAGCCACAGTGGTGGCAGCAGCTGCTTGCCACACTGCTCTGGGAGCTCTGCATGCTCAGGCATGGAAATACAACCAGTCAGAAGGCGCTGGACCCACTGCGGGCGGGATGCAGATCACGTGCTCCGGGAGGATCTGAGACATGCAGGGTGACTGCACTGTGCATGTGCAGATCCAGCCACACCACAGGTCAGGAGAAGTGGGGAATGACTGCAGCACTCAGTCCTTTTTGCCTTCGGAAGAGATTGTCTTGCTGAGCTGGAAGGATTGGGCACAACTAGTATAAATCTAACCTTTTATGATAAATGTGAGGCATTTAATTACATTCTTCATCTAAACAAGTTGCACACTACATGCCACTTATTTTAAATGTTTTGGGAGTAGACAAAGATGTTCCTTTATCCAAAGAAATTCCTCCTTTGCTTCCCCTGCTAGAATAAAAAACCTCAGGTGAAATGTAAGGACCCCATGTCAGGATACACTACAGCAACTTACCAAATCAATACGAGTTACATTTCGGATTCCAAAGGCAATTGTGTAAACATCAAACTTATCATCATCAAAGGGCAACTCTTCAGCATCCCCAAGTACCCAGGACAAGCCTGTAATAAAAGCCAAGGACACAGAATTGAACTCAGACTGCTCCTGAAAGTCTAGAACTTATGTATTCCAGAAGGAAATTATGATTAATAAAGCAATATTTAAAACTAATAATTCAATTTTGCATTTTTGTTGGTGGAAAGACACCTCAGTCTATACTCATAAACCTTTCAAGGCCCTGTATTGTACAGCTGTCTTTCAAGCAAAGTAATTAATTTTGCAGATCAGCCAAAACATTCTTCTGCATACACATGCACACTGTGCTCAGAATGCCTTAGGCTGCCAAGAAGATTTCACCCAAATCTTGCACCATAGTAGAAAGCAACTGGCTTTCCAGAAACTGGCTGCTGTTTGTTTGTAGTGAAGTTGCAAAAATAAGAGTCTCTGCTCAAAGAGTAACTATAAACAATGGTTAATGTCTTGCCATTCAACAATGGCCAAAACACTTAAAACATTTTGCTAGAAAGCTTCAATAGTTTGAGAAGCATGAAAAGCTGCACTCCCTTCATCAGCACTATCACTATGTGATCCTGTTGCAGCTGTGTTGCTTCCCAAATCCCAGCGGATCATGGTCATGTCTATCCGTGGAGCATCAATGTCCAGGTTACTTGTACCAAAAATAAAACTGCTTAATTCAGAATTAATAGTTCTTAAAGTCACTGGTTTTGGTGACTCAAATGCAAAACTTCTATGTCTTACTTCTTAAAATCGGGCTTTTCAATCAGGATTGGCGTAGTCCCCAACAAATTCTAGATATCAGTGAATTAATCCATTGACCTGTAAACTAACATTTAATATAATTCAGAACATCAATATAATTCAGTTTCTCTGAGTACTACTAGCACATGTTCTAACTGTGGAAAGTTTTATAGGTTCACAATACACTTTAGTTTTTGCATTTATTATTTCCTGCCTCGATTCCTTAAGTACCCATTATAAGATCTTCAGTGTAATCATTCTAGGGCTGAGCTTTTTTGCATTATATGCCTTAGTAAAATCAGATTCATTTGCATGGATATAAACAGCAGGTTTACGTTACTTAACCAATTTTGAAGGATAGCTTTGTATCAGACCTTATGGACACCTCCACATCTCCATTTCTGAAAGTACAAGTATTATTCAAGAAGATCACTCTACATTTGAACATACTATGAACATACTATGAACATACTATGAACATACTATGCACATGCTCACTGAAAAAGTTACACAACATTGGCAAATACGCAAGCATAGCTCTAATATACACCCTAGCTATAATGTACATTGTAATCCTGAAGTGGTGATTACCTGACAGCTATCAAGTGTCAAATTCTTGCTATCAGGCAAATGGCACAATGCATGACTTACCTTCAGTGTAGCCAAGATGCTGTGCTTTCTGCTTCCCAACTTTTAACATTTCTTTGTTAATGTCACAGACCACCACTTGGGAATCCCCTAGAGACTTTGATTTGTCTTCCTGGTAACTCTCAAAAATTTCCTGCCACGATAAATTTTGATGGTGCCTAAGCTTCCGTTGGAGCTGACGTTCTTGTACAGAGCGAACATAATTAATAAATCGAAAGGCGATGTCACCTGCATTTGTTTTAGAAGAAAGATACGTGTTTTGGAATGTTTTCTGACTACAAGAAATTGGACCATAAGACTTTGAACATCAAACTGAGTTTTTATTTAGATATATGTAAATAAAAACCACACACACAGGGTGGGAGGGAAAGAAGGGTGGAAACAAAACAAAACAAAAACAAAGAAAGGGAATGTATGAAGAGCAAAGAGTCCATGACTTCCTATAAATGGAAACAGTTTTCCATAACATATAATAGCAGTACCATAACTCTTTCAGAGCCTTGAAGCAAGATATTACAAAACACAAAGAAGTTACCTCTCGACGCTTCTCTGCAATAATCAAGTAAGTGCTTCCCTAGTTTTAAAGACAGGGAACTGAGGGTGGAAAAAAAAAGCCTAGGCAACTAAATTCTGATCAGACTGAAACAGTTCAAATCCAGCATGGCATTGTCATGTGGAACCCACCAAAATTATTTACCTGTTCCTCCAGCAACATCAAGAAGAAGTGTTCCTGGGGAAGGGTTCATTTTATGCACGAGGATATCCTTCCACACTCGATGAATCCCTAGAGTCATTGAATCGTTCATTACATCATATTTCTTGGCCACACTTTCAAAGACCTGGTAAACTGCAAAGAAAATATAGGAGAATTAAATGGAATTTACTTAAAAATGCTCCAGTGGAAGTGAAAAGTGTCATTCATTTCCTCGTGGAGGTCTGCCACCCCGTGGAACTGAAAAATACCACTTGAAAGCTCTTTATAATTGATCGAATCCTGAGCCTCTTGCCTGACAAACGTCCCTTTGGAGAAACAGCCTCTTCCCGAGCTGAGGGAATAATCGGGTTGGTATAACACTGACACTATTCACCGAGACTCCCGGTAACGTCTCAAACCAACGGCCCAGCCCAAAACCCATCTCCACCCCACGGGCACCGGCAGCCCCGTCAGGTTCCCGCCCTCCCCGGGGCGCCGCACGGCTCCACGGCAGCACCCCCCCGCCGCCGCTCTCACTTTTCTCCCTTCTCTCCGCCTCCGTCACGGTCTGGAAGCCGAAGTGCATCTCCGGCCCCGCGGCGAGGCCCCGCACGGAGCCGCAGAGCGCCCGCAGAGCCCCGCCGGGCCGGGCCAGCAGCGCCCGCGCCNCGGACGAGGGCGCGGCCACGGGGGGGGCCGGGCCGGGCTGGGGCTGCGCTCCCCACTCGGCCCGCAGAACCGCGAGGAATCGCGGTGCTACCAGCTGAATCCCGCCCGGCAGAACCTACCTGACAGGGAAAAAAAACCCAAACCAACCCAAACACAGCCCACACAGAGTATTTGAGGAATTTCGCAAATAGTTTTCGCTGACCTCTTTAGATTTTTAGTTTTGCAAAGGGGGAGCTGGTTTGTGGGCACTGATGACCTGAGGGGAAGAGGGAAAGGTTCTGATTGCCATTAGGAACACTGGCACAAATTAGAGACTTTTTTATTTTTTTGCAAAAGCTGTCCTGCTTATGGAATTCTTTGAATAATCCAGAAATTCCTGCCAGCTTTGTAGATACAAAGAGGTTACTTAACCCTTTCTCGTGAGATTTACATCACACCGTTCCCCGAGCACCAGTGGGTCTCCTTCACCAAGATCTTTCCATGTTGAGACTTACTAGGGCCATCCTCAGACTCTAGCATGATTTTCTCATCTATCGAACTAGGCAAAACCTGAAATTCAGATATTTGCTCTATACTCTTTGTGGCAGGATGCCTTACAAAGCATCACATATACTTTTTAGTTGTTTTGTTTATTTGTTTTCCTGTCTACCTCAACTATAGGGAGAGACGATCTTTGCCTACCAGAGGAGTGACCGGGAGAGGCTCTCACGCTGCAGTCACAGGCCGCTGTACCAGTCATGTTCAGGCAGCTCGGCAGTGAGGAAAGAAATGGGAAGGCCCAGAAGAGGCTGCACACCGCTTGAGAGCAACGAGCCCAGACATCCCCACGCACAGGGTGTTGCAGATGGGCCACACACCGGGCTCGCCCCGGCGGAGGCTTTGTGGGATCCACCCCAGAGGCCTCGCTCCCCCCGAGGCCGCGGTGCCATCTGCATCTTCGCTGCCGCCCGTCGCTATGGGAACGGGTGCGGGCGCAAAGCATGCCGGTCTGAAAGAAACTGCTGCAGTAAAACGCTACGAGAGTGCCGGTCTCTGGCCAATGAGGGCTCGGGGGCTGGTGGCGGTGACCAATGGCTGGCGGCCGGTACAGAAGGGGTGGGGCTGGGGGCGCTTGGAGGCGACGGCGGCGCGCGCGGGTCGGTTAAACCGAGGCGGCGGCGGAGCGTGCAGTGTGATCGGCTTCGTGCGTGCCCCGCCCGCTGCGTTCCACACAGGGCTGGCCCCGCGGCACCTGCCAAACGGTGAGGAGAGCGGCGTGAGGGCTTCGAACGCTGGGGTGGGGCGGCTCCCGAGAGGGGCCAGGTCCCGCTCAGGCACCGGGAAGGCTGAGGCCGGACAGGCAGTGCCCGGGCGCCCCGGCGGCTCCCTCGTACCAGGCCCCTTCCCCAGCGGTTGCCGCCCCTTTCCCACATTCCCGAGAGCTGCAAGCAGGCGTCTTCCCTGGAGCCGCGCCGGGCTCCGGGCCCTTGGTAGGGGGCACTGGGCTTCGTTCACTCTCCTCTGCAGGGAAAGGCCGGCGGGGCCACGCTCTGTCCCGGGGCTCCCGGCCCTCGTCGGACTGTAACAAGCTGGACAGGGGCCGGGAGGGCGGCGGCCGGCAGGGTTTGAAACGGCTGCGGCGGAGCTTGTGCGGCTGCAGGCGGGAGCGCCTGGAGAGCAGGTGCTGAACGGGAGCGGGTTTGAAACCCCCGTTCCTCTGCTGGGAGCACAGGCTGTGCCTGAGCCTCTGCCACAGCCGGTCAAAGTGCTGCACAGCCCCGGCTGTGGGCACAGCGCGGGCCCTGAGACCGGCTGTGAGTGATGGGACCTGTGTGACTGCTGGGCAGGTGGCTGCTCCTGCAACTTTGAATTCTCTTCTTTACTCAATACAGACAACCATGAGTGATCGAAAGGCAGTGATCAAGAATGCGGACATGTCAGAAGAGATGCAGCAAGACGCTGTGGAGTGTGCTACTCAGGCCCTGGAGAAGTACAACATTGAGAAGGACATTGCTGCTCACATAAAGAAGGTAATTGCTTGCTTGTGCTGTCCTTTTGAAATCTCTGCACATATGAAAAATCAAGCAGAGGGAATGCTGCTGGGCAAGTAGCTCTAGAGAAACAAGTTCTAGAGACACTAGATAATCAAGTTGGACTTTCTCTGCAGGCTGGTGTCCTTATGTTCCTTTTCCCCGCCCTTTACATGGACTTTTCCAGGTCCTTCTGTTTTTCTCTTGCAGTACTTTGTACTTGAGCCTTTTCTGCCACTGTCCCATTGTCAGGTGACCAGAGTGGCAGGTGCCTGATGACCTGGCTCGAAACACAGGGGCTCTATTGAGCTCCTATGGTTTTCCTCTGAGAGAAAGCCTGTTTTACATAGTCCTTGATTTCAGTTTTATTTAACTTAATCTTAAGGATCTGTTCACAGTTCTGTCCAGCTGGGTCAAAATTTGCAAGGAAAGGTAGTTTTCTCTAAGTCTACTGTAATCACAGCTCTACTTATGTAGTGACGTAAGGACAAAAGAAAAAAAACCAAACCAAACAAAACCAGAAACAGCAAAACAAAACAGTTCTGGTGGCACTGATTATCTGTTGTTTGCAAAGTCTGTGTCATCCTTTATGTAGGATTAACAATACTGAACATGGGAAAAATCTAGTTCTGAATATATTTCCTGCTTTGTCAACTCAGGAGAATGGAGAAATCAGAGTTTCGATGGAAGTTAAACTGAAGTGCAAGAAGTGTTTAAAAATAATTCAACTGAGCAGAATGATTGCTTCCACTGGAGAAATCTCGGTTTGATATGCCCATGATGCAGAAGGGTGTTTTTTTTCCCGAGATGCAGGGGCTATGGCAGTGAAAGAGTTTAGTCTAATATTTTTCAGGTGTTCTTTGTAGCAACTACTGGGAATTTGTAGATGATTTGTTTGGGTCTCTTTGGCACCCATATCATAGATAATCAATGAATTCTAAATTATGGCTGAATCTCTATGGTTATAAAACTAGTGATGAAGCTTTTACTCAAAGGCTGTATTTTCATATCATGGTATGAATATGGGGGAGAGAAGGACTACTTTCCCTGAAGAAGGGTAATGTTTTAAACTTACTGCTGCTCAGATAGGAAGCACTGTGGCTTTTCTTTGTGGATTTTTTTTTTTTTGCCTAAGCAGCAGGTGAACAATAACATGCAAATAAGATAATTTTAGCACTTAAAAGTATCTGCTCTTCCTCTAATTACTTTGGTCAGAAAGTGAGTATCTGTTTAGAAGAGTTCTTAATTACTAGTTATCTGTTTTGCAGGAGTTTGACAAGAAATACAATCCCACTTGGCACTGCATCGTGGGAAGGAACTTTGGCAGCTACGTGACTCATGAGACCAAGCACTTCATCTACTTCTACCTCGGCCAAGTCGCTATTCTTCTTTTCAAGTCTGGGTAGAACCATGGACTGTTACTGAAACGTGCATCCAGTTACAGGACTGTGTGCTGACTCCTCTGACTAGTCACTGCAGCCTTCCTGAGGACGCAGGCCTTGATCTTCAAGGGCAATGACAGGGATTATGCTATAGCAGGTGATGTTACATAGTGGATATAAAAAGGAAAAGTACAAAAAAAGTCTTCCTTGTATTTATTTTTTTTGGAGGCTGCTTCTCTGCTAGTAGAGCTGTTGGAGCAGTTTTGCCTTTGAGAGTTTTATAGCCATCTACAGTATTGCCCAATTACTGCTTGTGCTATGTAAGTACTGACTGTTTAGTTCTTTCTGTTTCAAACCTCTCTTCTTCTCATCTGTTTTTTTGAATATTTTTGCCCTTTTTTTTTTTTTGCTGGATGTACTACCCCAAAGTCTGAGCTTTCTTTTTCTGCTGATACCTATTGGAGAACGGCTTTGGAAAATAAAGGACAATACGTAGCCCAGCTGCCAGGTCGTTATTTCTGGCTGCTTGGTGCGGTCTGGGCGGTGGCAGTGGGTGACTCGGCCCGGCCAGGCTGTGCCGAGGAGCGCTGCTGGAGGAGGCCAGGGGGCTCGGGGCCGGCGGCGGGAGCGCGGAGCAGGCGCTCGGGGCGGTGGCCGAGGACCGTGCGGGTGTCCACGTCCTCGGGACTACAGCTCCCGGCGTGCTGCGCGGCGGGCGGGGACTACGAGTCCCGAGGGGCAGCCCGGGAACCGCTCCATCCGGGTCCCCGCCACTGCTGTGTGCGTCCCGTCGCCATGACAGGGCAGCGCTCGGCTGCTGGCGGCGTCGTTGGTGCCGCAGTGCTCGGCCCGTGTGACCTTCGCCGTGGACAAGAGCTGCCCTTGCGGCTCCGGTGCGCCCGGCAGCCAAAGGGAGCAGCTGAGACCCGCCTTGGCCGGACCCGCCGTGGGGGAGCGTGAGCCCGAAGGCGGTAAGAGCGGGAGGAGCGGCCGGTGGTCGCGCTGTGGGGCGCTGGCCGCGTTCTGAGGCGGCCGCGGGGCGGTTAAACCGCCGCTGAGGGGGAGCGTCGGTCCCGCAGCGCCCGCCAGGCGGTGAGGGGCTGGGGGAGCGGGGAGGCTGAGGCCGGGTAGCGGCCGCCTCCCCGAGTACGGAAGGGCCGCCGGGACCGGGCCCTGGAAGGGCTGCGCTCTGTCCCGGGGCTCCCGGCCTGCGTCTCCAAGCTGGACAGGGGCCGGGAGGGCGGTGGCCGGCAGGGTTTGAAACCGCTGCGGCGGAGCTTGTGCGGCTGCAGGCGGGAGCGCCTGGAGAGCAGGTGCTGAACGGGAGCGGGTTTGAAACGCCTGTTGCTCTGGCTGGGAGTGCAGGCTGTGTCTGAGCCTCTGCCACAGCCGGTCAAAGTGCTGCACAGCCCCGGCTGTGGGCACAGCGCGGGCCCTGAGACCGGCTGTGAGTGATGGGACCTGTGTGACTGCTGGGCAGGTGGCTGCTCCTGCAACTTTGAATGGTTTTTGCTGTTGGATACCGACGTCCATGGGTGATCAGACAGCTGTGATAACGGATATAAAAATGTCAGAAGAGATGCAGCAAGATGCTGTGGAGTGTGCTGTTTTGACCATAGAGAAATATCATGTTGAAAGAAATATTGCAGCCCTTATAAATAGGATGTTGGATTGTAATATTATTTTGTTGAACACTGTCCACAGCAGAAGTCAAGCAGGGTGGGTGTTGCTACATTTTTTGGAAAAACAAGTTCTGTGGGCACAAGATTTTTCTTTTTCCTTAACATTGCTCATGCTCCTCATTTCCGTGTGAACAACGGCCTTCCAGAGAAATCTCAAATCCAGAATACCTGAATGCTGAGCTAAATGCACAATTAAGTCAGTAACCCAGAGCTGCACAGAGGAGCCCTGCAGTGTCAGGGACAAGCAGGAGTCACAGCTGGCCCTTGACCTGCCTGGGGGGCAGCCTGGTTGCCCAGTGGCTGTATCCCGGTGACCTGGTGCAGTTAAGGACTGCGCTGGTAGACATGTGGAGCCTTGAAGATGAGTTCAGTGCCCTGTATGTGTTTTCAGAAAGTCCCTGCTGATCGCAGCTTCCTTGTTGAGAAGAATCTCAGAAGCTGCTTCCCTGGGTGCACTCAAAGCTTTTGTCCATATGGAGGTATGGGGAGCGCTCAGCCGGGCTGGGGTTTGCTGGTAAATCCAGCTACCGGAGAGCACCGGGGCGCCTTTTAGGCATGTCTCCTTCCCCTTCCCTTGCGGCGTCCTCAGTATTACAATAGTTTTGTGAAGGGTTCAGGCTGTAGCCGGTCTCCCGCGGTGTCCCCGCTTGCCGTGGGCAGCCGCGGCGGGAGGGCGCCAGGAGAGTGCGCTACGGGCGCGGCCCTGTCAGAGCGGAGCGGCTGCTCCGGCACCGCGCGTCCGCGTCGCTATGGGAACGGGCGCAGGCGCGAAGCATGCTGGTCCCAGAGGGGACGCACCCCCAAGCGGGCCGGGTTCTAGCCAATGAGCGGTCGGGGGGTTGAGGCGGTGACCAATGGCGGGCGGGCGGTGCGCAGGGGGCGGGGCTAACGATGTTATGCTGCCGCTGTGCTTCGTTCGCTCCCCTCGGCTGGAGGGGCTGGTGCGGGCCCTTAACTGGCTGTGAATGGTGGTACCTGTGTGGTTGCTTGGCAGGTTATCCTGGCGGATGGATACTCCAGCAGCTTTTAATGCTTTTCTTTGTTTATTACAGGTAACCATGGGTGATCAGAGGCTGCGATAAAGGACACAGACGTGTCAGAAGAGATGTAGCAAGACTCTGCGGAGTGTGCCATGCAGTCTCTGGAGCAATGCAACGTTGAGCATGGCATTACAGCTCATATGAAGTGGTTAAGTGTTTAATTGTAATGTCTTCCTATTGAATGGTATATAGACTTCAAAAATCAAGCGAAAATGTTAGTTCTATAGAAGTAAGTTCTGTGTGCACTGGATAATCCAGTCAGACTTCCTCTGCAGACTGGTGTCCTTATGTTCCTTTTTATGTACCCTTTAAATGCATTTTTCTGGTTCTTACCCTTTCACAAGTCCTTTGATTTAAGTCCTTTCCTCCACTCTCCAAAGATAGCACTTGAATAGTAATGCTGAGTTCTGATGATCTCTTCTGCAGGAGCTTGACAGAAAATATAATCCTACCTGGCAGTTCGCTGTGGGAAGGAATTTAATGGTTCACTAGACCACTTTATCCTTGTCTGCTTGGGTCCTGTTACTTTTGTGCCCTCGAGGATGCTTAGAGCCATGGACTGTTCGCAGATTCTGATCTCATTACTCAGTTGTGTGCTAACAGCATGAAGCCTGGTGCCTTCAGCCCTCCTGAGGGAGCAGACCTTGACCTTCAAGGGCAGTGGCAGGGATTTTGCTGGCATGGTTGATGTTTTTATTTTAGTTAGGGGAAAAACAGCAGAAAAAAAATCCTTAAGTTTCTTTCCACAGCCAGCTTCTTTGCTAGGAAAAGTGTTGTGTTCTGCCTTTAAAAGTTCTATGTCTATCTACTCTCTTTTTGTAGTATTGCTCACGCTATTTCTTAGTTCCCTGTGAATGTGGATGACTAACTTTGGTAGAAAGTTTCTTTTCTCAAATCCAAAACATCTCAACACTGTGTTAACCATCCTCATAATTTGGTCAGTAATTCTAAGAGTAATAGACCTAAATAGGGAGTGAACAAGAGTTAAAAGAAGGCCTTTTGTGAGGCTTCTCCTAAAATACTATTTATTTGCTCTGCCCTTTCGCATTCCACCCCTACTTTTCTGGTAGGAAGCCTGGGAACTGATTTCCCAGTGAATTTGGAAGCTCTCATCCTTAAAATAATGGGAAAGGGATCAGCAGATACACTTAAGATTTTTGAATGTTATTTTAAGAATTAATTAAAATGCCTTTAGAATCTCAGCCTGTGATTTGTGTTTGTTGATGGTGGGGCTTTTTTTGCGTTTTGCTTTGAGGGAGAAGTTTAAAGTATCACTTAAATTAGGCGTTAGAGCCCTTGCTGCCTGTCTGCTGGAGGCGGCGGGAGGCCGGGCTGGGTGCGGGGGGAGCCGGGGGCGCGGCCGGGGCGGTGACAGAGCGCCCCTGGACTACAGTTCCCGGCGTGCCCCGCGGCGGGCGGGACTACGAATCCCAGTGTGCCCCGCGGCCCCGCCCGGGCCCGGCTCCATCCGGGTCCCCGCCACTGCTGTGGGCGACTCGTCGCCATTACGGGGCAGCGGCGGCCGAGCCGGGGCCGGGGAGGCGCCGAGGAGCCGGTGGGTGCCTGGGTGGTTCCGACCACTCAGGCGACAGGCAGCGCCGGGCCCCGCGGGGCTCCGTGAGCAGCTCTCTCCTTCGTTCAGCCCGGAGCCCCGCAGGCCCGGCCCGGCCTCCCGCGGCCTTCCCCGGTTCGAGCGGAGCAGTGAGAAGATGTCGCCATGAAGGAGGCCGAGTCCGCGCTGCGCCGCCCCCGCCGGTCGCCCCCGCGGGCCATGAGCCTGGGCCCCCGCCGGCTCCGCCAGCGCCCGTCGTCCCCCCCCGCTCAGGGCCGCCGCTCGCCCGCCGGGGCGCCCGTTGATGCTGCAGAGCCCGCCCGGCGCGACCCCCGCCTCAGCCCCCGCCATGGACAAGAGCAGCCCCTGCGGCCCCGGTACGCCCGGCTCCTCGGCCGGCAGCAAAGGGCAGCAGCCGCGATCCGCCTCGGCCGGGCCCGCCGCGGGGGAGTCTAAGCCCAAAGGCGGTAAGAGCCGGGGAGCGGGGGGTGTCTGGCCGGGGGTGTCAGGCCGTTAGCGACGGCCCCTCAGCGGCTTCTGGCTCTCGGTGGTGGGTCGGGAGCGGGGGAACTCGGGCGGGAAGAACGGGGTAACCGTGAGGCCGCGGGGCCGGTGGGCTTGTGGTGAAGCTGAGCTCCTTGTGGGGTTGTTTGTCTGGGTTTTAACAGGCTTCGTTTCAGGTCACTACTTGTTTTTGCTTTCTTTTGCCTTCCTCTTCCGGCTTCGGTCACTGTTCACTGAGCTGTGGTTCCTGCTCTCCTCTTCCTCTAAGGATTAGTGCTCTATTAGCATTGGAGTAATCAGCTTGAGAGCCAAAACTTTGGTTTTATAGTAAGAATAGATGTTTGCCAGTGCTTTTTAAGAGAAACCTTAACTCTATACTTAAGCTGGCTGTGCTTTTATATCTTGCTTAAGGAGGTCTTGTATCGATACACACAGGCTGTGTTTCAGTAACCTACTTTGGAGGAGTTTAGAATTAGTTACGTATTGTTTGCTCCTCTGGCATTGAACCCAAAGTTTGCCGTCTGTCATCGCAAACAGCTGGTTTTGCTGACACGGCAGTTCATGAGGAGCCATTATGGCTCCTGTCATTTGTCTTATCAAGGTAAGACTTGAGCCACCTCCAGTTCTCTGCAGCTGTTTGGGAGCAGAGTGTTCCTGCCAACCTTGCTTTTTTTTTTTTTTTTCCCCTAAAACCTAAAAAATGAGATGGTAGTGATTAACATGAGTGGTTTTAGTCCTGGAAGTACATGTGAGAGTGTCAACAGGTTGCTACAATACCATCGCTGCACTCATTTCCTTCCTCCTTGGTGGTTTGTTTCAGCTATATTACTTCAGGTCTCTGAGGGACCAGCAATGTGTTCCTGAGGGTTAACAAAATTAGTATCTTGAAAGCTTTGACTCATTTTTGGACCTGCTTTTCACCTGTATTAACTGATCTTCCAAGGGGTGGGCTGAAGTGAGTGACATGGGAGGTCACAGCTCCCCAGGTTGTGGTGTAACTGTGCGATTATAGTGAAGTGTTAACTTCAAACACATTAAAGTCTTTCTAAAAAGGACTTCTTAGTAATTTCTGGAAGAACTCCTACCTGATTGGCAAAATTTTTTGCATCAGCAACAGACTTAATGTGAGGGTCTTACTGTCCGTAGCTACTGTTGTTATTTTTCAGTCTCATATTTTTTTCCCCTCTAAGGGATGGGCCAATGGAAGCAGGGGATATCACATGCTAGGTGTACGATAAGAGTTTTAGAACCAGATCTTTGGCTTCTGATGGAATAATAAAGTGTATAAACTCCTCTGCATGTATTGTGAGAGGCAGTGTGAAGGGCTAGTTTCTCCGTCTTTCTCTTGCAGCATGGCTTGAAAAGGACTCAAGAGGAAACTGTAAACTCTTGTACTTGTGGAAGCTGGATTCCAGCTATCTTGCAAACTTGGCCTTAGAAACTAAAACTAAGATGCTTCCATCAGAAAAGTTTGGGTTTATATTAGTGCACCAGCAGGAGTCACATCCGCTTAGGATGGACTAAAGTAGCTAAGGGAAAATCGACTTTTTTGGTATCCCTGTAGTTCTTGAGACCTGATGGACGACATTAGTTTTCGCAAACGTTCCTGGGCGTTATTACTAAGGTGTGAGCGTGTTTAGCTGGGGTGTGTGACTGCCCAGTCACCTCTTGGTCACTGGGATGTTTGCTGTAGCAGCAGGAACAGCTTCAGTGTGTTTTTATGAAACCACCCTGTGTCTTAAGTGTGATCCACCACCGAAATCCCTTTTGCAATGTGATTGCCTTCAACACGGCTCAGCTGAAGCTGAAAAGAAAGCAAACAAAGACTGAAAGAAACTGGAGTCCTCACCCCAGTAGCAAACCAGTACTGCAGCTCCAGCACTGAAGTGGTCACCTAGAGCTGCTTTTAGTCCTGTGAATTTGGTCGTCTCTCTCTGGATCTTTGGAGACAGGGGTCCTCTAACAGAACGTGGCATCCAGCAGGAGAAACCGCAGATGTCAGGCCTTGCTCCAAAAGGCAAGAACAGCTTTGTTGCTGGTTTTATGAAATTACATAGACAGTATTTTTTATAAGTCTGTGTTCTCTTGGAGTGTGGATGGGTAGATATATTTATTATAGGTTAGATCTTGTGAGAACAGCAAAAGGACTAACTGAGGACCTGAGTGAAGAATAAGTACCTCACCAGCACCTCACATCTGTTGCTCATTCCTAATTTGTCAAAAAAGAAGGAAATCCCTCCCAAATCCAAACCTATGCTACTTAAAACTGGGATCTAACAAGTCTAAGGGACTTTCCTATAAAGTAGGAGAATCATTGTAGTGACTCCCAAAGGAGTTGGTATGACAGGAATGTGTGTAACCCAGCTGACTGACGAATTTGATGGTGGCTAGTGGTAGGAAATCTTTCTATCAGCTGCAGGTACAAGCTGTTCCTTGTTCTTGGGCCTTGTAAAGACCCAGTTCAGACTGAACTTCTCTTGAGTTGTTTGTTTTCCCCAGTTGATTGCAGGGAAACTGTGAAGTTGCTATAGAAACAATAGGCATGTGCCTCTCCAGTGTGTTCACTGAAATTGCAGATTTAAGAGGGTGTTTGAGCTCTAAAACAACACGCACTGCTCCTGAACAACCCCAGTGGTTGTCCAAACCTCTTCAAAATTTACTTAATTTTTGACTAGAAACTCAGTGCTGTTGATTATAGCCTGTTCCCTACAGACACTCTAAAAAAAAAAAGTCTGTCTAAATAATCATTCAGCCAGACCTGGTCACACCCTCAGTACTTGGCAGCTTCTGGTATGTTTTTTCCCCGATAATGCTCAGCCCGTATCTTTTTAGCCTGACGTGCATTATAGCCCTGCAAGCTGTGCGAGCGTGTGTTTGAGTCGCACATCTGTGGTTCCAATGGAGTTGGTTTAATTCTGAATTATGGCATCAGACTTTTGACTAACAGAGTAAGTGACCAGTTCTGGTGACAAAGTTTGTCTGCAAAATGGCTCTGTCACATCGTGTGACAGTAATGATAGTGACCACTTACTGCTATAGCTGTAGTTTAAGGTGAAGACTAAGGTCTGCCTTGTGCAAGAAACAGGAGATCACCCTGAAACCCAGTCAAACGCTTCTATTACTTAACTTATTCTTAAGAAGTCAGATCCTCAGTAATATACAATAACACACAGACTTTCTAGTCTGCTGCCCCACCTTTTTGAGGGTGCAGGTGGGAGAGAAAACTAAAAATAACGAAAAAGTGAGACTTTGTGTGAATAATCCAATTCCAGTTGTTTTAAATGCTTGGGTAGATCGCCAGTGGTGCCGGGGAAGGGGGAAACTGGAGGCGCTGGTGATGAAAACTGAGCGACGCGATCCGGAATCAGAGTGGTGTGTTTGCCTACCCTGCAAGATTTACATTAAGGGATGGGGAGGACTCCGAAGTGGGAAAAGGGCACTAGTGGGCTTTTATAAAATGGATCTAGATATTGTCTGAGACATTATGGTTTGTGTAACGCTGAGTGCCCCGAGTGACTGTGGGGCTGGCTGGTGTGGATAGATGTCTTGCTGGGTCTGCTGAGTTTTGCTTCCAAGCTTTTCAACGTAACCCTTCTGCAAATAAAGGTTAGGGCAGCTGGTGGAAGTGCTCAGTTGAGGGACAGGTCAGCAGTCTGCTGAGTCCTCGAGGCAACTCTGATCTTACGTTAAGACTATTAGAAATATCTTAATAGTATTAATTTTCTGTTCTAGCAGTCTCGTGAAGCAGCTGTTTAGACACAGGAAACCCCTCAAGAACCTGACTGATTTTTTTGGCTCTTGTGAGCTTTATTCGTGCAGTATTTTGCTTTGTGCTTAACCGCTGTGCCCTGTGTTAGGGTCAGTGATGCGCTCGGCCTGTGTTCAGGCAAATAGTCCATGTCGTGTAGACTGGTGGACTTAGTACTTAGATGATAGATATTAGGTATGTGCCCTGCTTCAAGATCGATTAGCATTTGTTTGCCTTGTGAAATGAAAGGGTATTTTTAAAACTGGATAAAGTTTGTTGGAGTCTTTTAAGTGTAGGGGCAGAACAGTGTGAAAACAGGGAATGGGGTCTTGCAAAGTGGGAAACTTCGAGGCAAATGCAGGCAATATATTTATATGAGGCAACAATATATGATAAATTGTGTGTTTTAAGAAAATAGAATGAAAAATGAGCTGGTGGTTGTCAGTTTTTGTAAAGGGGCTTGAAGATGTAGTGTTGGTGTTTGTCACTTTAGGTACCAGGCAACACAGTAATGCCTGGTGATGGCAATTCCAAGTCTGGATAAAGAAAAATTCAGCCATTCTAATAAAAGATAAAGCACAGCAAATACATCCTTCTTTTGTACTCTATGACAAGTTCTTTGGGCAGTGATAGGAATGAAGTGGTTTGGGTTGCTGTGGGGGATTTGATGTCCTGATAAACACCAGCCTTTTCACCAGGGCCCAGGGCAGCGGTGAGCACGGTGCTGTCTCAGAGGCCAAGCTGACTGAGGTGCAGTGTGTGTCGACAACTCTGAGCCTGCTGGTCTGATTCTTGTTTTTTCCTTTTTTTTTCTTTCAGATGGAAAGAATGCGAGTGGATCCAAACAGCGTTATAACCGTAAAAGAGAAACTTCCTATTCAAAAAATGAGAACTTTTCTAGTCAGTCCCGTCGCTCCAGTTCACAGAAAAGCAAAGCTTTTAACAAGATGCCCCCTCAAAGGGGAGGTAGCGGCGGAAGTGGCAAACTTTTTAGCTCTTGTAATGGTGGAAGACGAGATGAGGTGAGAATTTTAATGCTGTGCCTCCAAGGCCTTCTTGCTTGGGACGAGAGGATCACTCTGACCTGCCTAGATAGGTCCGCTATGTTCAACTCCTGGGCTGGGAAGGGAAGGAGCAATAAGAGGTGCTGACACCTTTGAGGTGCCAGAGTGTGAGTGGAACAACTTTGCAACATCAGGAGTTCTCTCTGCTCTGAGAGACTTGAAATAAAAAAAACTCTCTGAGAAGTTGGTGCCTAGGGGGGCATATATATGTCTCATGAAATAGAGGTCCTTCATGAACATATCTAGTGATACAATTTCTAGCTTTTAAGTCTGAGGTGATTGTGTTTACCTGCTTCAGTGTACAAATTTATGTGGGATAGCAGTATTGGGAAAAGGAATTTTATTAACCTTGGTGACATCAAAACAGAGTAAAACCTGACTGAGGCTTTTAGGCTGATGTGGGTTTAAATACTGTAGATTATTGGTGGGTTTTTATTGACACAGAGAACTCTGATTATTTTTTTTTATTCAGTTTTAGTGGATGGGCAACACTGCTCACCTGAATTGCTGACTCTGTTAAAACTCACCTGCTATCTCTGAATTCTCAGTCTTTGCTTCATTATATGAAAACTGACCAAAACAAGTACAACCTGTGCAAATAGTGATGAGACTGCTATTATTTGCCATCTAAAAGAATGTTAGGATTCAAACAACTTTCTTCTGTTGTTAACCTTGACTACTAGGTTTTGCCAGCTTTTACTTGTCCTTATGTGGGATCTTTTTTGCTCTCCTCTCCTCCTTTTCATCAGTGTGGGGTAAGACCACTCAGTTCTAACTTCCAGGTTCTCATGCACTTTTAACGCTGCACTGCTTGATTTACAGAACTGGAATGGGAGAAGGTGAGTGAGTGGATGCTGCCTATTCTGTACGTAATTGCTGCTGGGGCCTGGGTGTCAACTTGTATTGATGCATTTGCAGTAAATTCTAGCAAATTCTAACAAATGCTGTTGTCTCTTAGGTAGCAGAGGCTCAGCGGGCAGAGTTCAGCCCTGCCCAGTTCTCTGGTCCCAAGAAGATTAATCTGAACCACTTACTGAACTTCACTTTTGAACCCCGAGGCCAAGCAGGCCATTTTGATGGCAATGGACATGGCAATTGGGGGAAAAGGAACAAGTGGGGACATAAGCCTTTCAACAAGGAGCTCTTCCTCCAGGCCAAGTGAGTGGAAGCCTAGCAGGGCTCTGAGACTTGTGTAGAGACTCTGAGCTGTAAGGGGTGATCAGCCAGGGAATTGTGTCTGACCTTGACTACTCATATTCACTTTTTCAGGGTGGAGTTGCCTCTCCACAGTGTTTTTATTGGTAATGGCTATACTTGAAAGGGATAAAAACATGAAATTGTCTTTACCTATTTACAAGGCATCTGATGGTGTGAGTCCTTTAGATACAAACCAGTTAGTGTTCTGCTCTGATTTTCTAGCATCGTTTGCGGAATATGACACTCTATTTGGGAAGACCCTATGTAGTTCCCTTGCAGAAGATATTTTTTTTTTTTTTTCCAAAAATTAGTATATTTTGATGGTAGGGGTAGCGGTTGCTGGATCAAAGCTAATCTGCATTTATAAGTTTCAGACGCAATTACTCCTATGGGTCTTAGTTATTAAACTGCTGATTATTTCACAGGCCCCTAGGTATGTAGCATAACCCAAATAAATGATCAGTATAGTAATCCAGCAGCAAAATTGCTTGCGACTGGAAATAATGGCCACTTTCACTGATCATGTCAAAGATAAGAAAAGCTATTTTCGGCATTGATGGTTCTGATTTGTGGCTTATTGTAGTGAAGCCTTTTTGCAGGAACTCCAGGAGTTCTAGTTTTTGTGAGCATATTTTTCCCACTTGTGGGTTCCCTGTTTTTTAACAGATCCCTGATGGAGCTGGCTGTTTCTTACATGTTTCTGGAAAACTGCTCTGCCTGGCACATTCTGTAGCTAGTATGTGATGTGGTGTCTGTCTGAAATTAGAGGCCCCTGTATTCTGGAAATCTGGTTGTGAATGGAACTCTTTTGGGTTTTGTTGGTAGAAGTTACTATGACTGCATCCAGCGGTTTTCTGCTGGACAAAGAAGAATAATCCTATGGGATGGTTCTCGAAGAATTTTTAGAAACAACTGAGTGGATCATCTGTCTCTTTGCCTTTCCCCAGCTGCCAGTTTGTTGTCTCTGAAGAACAGGACTACACAGTCCACTTTGCTGATCCAGATACCTTGGTCAACTGGGACTTTGTGGAGCAAGTGGTCAGTTGTGATGGGCTAGATTTTTTTTTTCTTCTCTTATTAAGAAGCTCAACCTGTCTTTAACTGCCTCTTTATCTCTTTGATGTTACGTAAAACTCAGCTGTTTTTGAGTTGAGGCCTCTTCTGTCACTCCCACAATACTGGGAAAGATCTGTCATGGAATATATTATGAAATACTTTCATGACAGGAAAAGAGAAGTGCTAAAATCTATTAGGAAAATTAGCAGCTTCTTGCTTTCGCAGATGGGAGCTCATCAAAAATAGTATCTGACATTCTGTAGACAGAGTCCTTGTGATCGAGATATTAACAGAAAACTTGGGCATGAGTCCATGGAAGAGGACTAGAGTGTAGAATTTTGAATAATTATTCTGTGCATAGGTGGCCCATCTTGCCTAGCAACAAAATGGAAAATCTCTTGAGAACTGTGGTCAGAACTTTCAGTTGACTCAAGCTGAAACTTCTTATCTGCCAAGACTAGTCTTGCTGTATGGTGTAGCTGGAGAGGAGGTAGGTTTACTGTTAACCTGACGCTATGAGAGAGCTGAAAAACCCAGGCGCTTGCTTGGCATTTACGTCTCTGCAACATACAGATGCTAACAAAGCATCCGACTAAACTAGCATGTTCAGGGAAATCGGTAAGTTCAGTCTCAGGGCTGCATATGTCTGCTTTTATGAGAAGAAACAGTTCATTTGCTGTCTTCTCAGTGTCTGAATTTGGATGATGAAGATGCTGTGAACTCCTAGAGATGGTGAATATGTGAGAGGAAATGTGAGAAGAGTCACTTTTTAAATGCCATGAGAGTAGAAATACTAAATGGGTGGCTTTGAAGGTTATTCCATGTGCAATCTGAAGGTGTTACTGAGTTCACAGTGTACTCAATCTCTTGGTAAATAAGCAGAGCTTAAAGAGCTGGAACATTAGTATGTCAGAGTAGATCTTACAGGTGGCTTAGTCTGTAGCACAGGAACTGATTTCTGACTCTAAAACTTGCACCATTCTTCTCATGTGCCGTTTCAGCGAATTTGTAGCCATGAGGTGCCCTCTTGCCCAATATGTCTGTACCCACCTACCGCAGCAAAGATCACCCGCTGTGGGCACATCTTTTGTTGGGCGTGCATCCTGCACTATCTCTCCTTGAGTGAAAAGACCTGGAGTAAGTGTCCTATTTGTTATGGCTCTGTTCACAAGAAGGACCTCAAGAGGTGAGACTTGATGTTCATTAAATGATGTATCTTTTTGAAATGTTATTTTTACCCTGCTAACTTCTTCCTTACACTGCAGTGTTGTCGCTATGGAAACACGTCAATATGCAATCGGTGATGTCATTACGATGCAACTTATGAGAAGAGAGAAAGGTGTTCTGATAGCGCTGCCCAAATCTCAGTGGATGAACGTGGTGCAGCCTGTTTACGTCAGAGGTGAGTGTGTCTGAGTGCTGGTGGTTGGCATCCTGCTCCTAACTACGAGTAGGTCTTATGTAGAGAGGGTTTGCCATAGCAATGCCATGCTGTCACCTCAAAATAGACCAGGCTACCGAACATGGGGTTTAGCACTGAAAAACTTAATGAGCACGTGTTAATAATAAGCTTTCTACCCACGCTTTGTTTTTGTAATGCTTTAGCTTGTGTGCTGTTTCCCTTCAGGTTACTGCACTGCAGACTCCTGCCTTCTTAGTCGTTAGTCAGACGTGTGTTTTGTGTCATGCAGTTGTCGGTGTGACTCTTGCTGCTTTTGTCGGCTCTTCAGTGTCCTTAACTTTTTTTTTCCTCCTGGCTCCTTGTTACACAGCTTAGCAAAAATAACCGTCTCTCTGTCTAAGCTATTTCAAGGACGTAATCTTGAACAGGGTTTTCATCACCTTATCAACTAAAATCTGTGAATGGTACAGGAAAATAATCAAAATTATTGCAAACCTATTCCAAACATCTGTTGCCTGACTTCTTCAGTTTTCTCCAGTCGAGTAATGTGATTTAACACATCATCATCTTATCTGTTAGTATCCCGAAATTTTGTGACTAAAGAAATAATCTTACTTAACATTGCTGTTTTGTGGGCTGTCTTGGCTCACTTCATTTGCAGTCACATTTGCGAAAGGCTGCCTGCATTTCAGCTCTCTGTAAAAAAAGTCAAGTTTCTTAATGCATGATGGGTATCCAGCGTGCAGGGTCTGTACATACATGTTCCTCAGTATTTGGAGGTAAAGGGCTTTAAATCCCTTTCATAAAACAAACAAAAGAACAAATGTGGGCTTTGAGATCATTCTAAACACAGGAAATTCAGTGTTCACTTGGTGTTCTGTAGACAAAGTTGGACCCTTGGGGAGCAGTGGGTGTGTGGACTGTACTGGCATGTGATGCTGTGGTTGCTGTGAAGTTTATGGTTAAGATAAGCTCTGCGGTAACGAAGGCGACTGCCTTTTGCTAAACTTGCAGTTCTTTAGTGTACTATTTCTGCTGTGCTTCTTGTAAAAAAACTCATAATAATGTTTTGTATGGATTTTGAATACAAACGGGTTTATGAACTAATTTGAGACCAAACAGAGGTCACTTTTGCAGCACTTTCCAGTTGCAGTATTTTGAGTATATAGAGAAAAGGAACCAGCTGCAGAGTACTTTGGGTCAGGAAGTTTTGACCACCCCAGGCTTCTCCAAGACGATGCTTCCACAGCAAAGAAGTTTGGACTTGATTTTTTTTTTTTCTTTGGATGTTTAGCAGCTGAGTGGTGAAGTGGCAAGTTGAAAGTGGCAGATAAACTGCTGCATGGGGGAGATGTGTGTAGCAGAGGGGTATGTGGCACCAGCTTGTGGCATCAGTGATGTAACGGTGATACGCAGAGTCTGTATCAAACCCTTGCGAAGTATTGTCCACCCTGGAGTAGATTAACTCACTAAATTGAGCAGGAACAAAACTTCAGAAGAAACAACAGTTCAAACTGGTGCCTCTACATGTAGATAATAATGATTTGGTGCTTCCTCTGTTCAGATGACCAGCAGAGTCACTATTCAAAGCTGCTTCTGGCATCCAGGGAGCAGGTCTTGCAGCTGGTGATTCTGGAGGAGAAAGCAGCGTTACTAAAACAGTACGAGGAAGAAAAACACACCCCGGAGGCTTGCTTTATTGAGGCAGCTATCGAAGAACTGAAGGTGAGAACCTTTTTGGAGGCTTTTATTAACTACTTTTAACAGTGTGCTGAGTGCTAAGCATCCATGTTCCGCCTCATAAGTGGTTGTGTGTGATTATTCTGGTCTCCATGGTGTCTGTGCTAGCAAGGTGCTGATGTTTGCTGCTAGAATAGGATTTTAAATCTTGGAGGAGACTGTAACCTTTGGACCCCAGGTATTTGGCATGACATTCAAGATAGAACAGAATGCTTTTTACTGAATGGTATTCCTTCCATAAATGTAAAGGAGTTCTGCTTTCAAAGGGAAATGCATTTCCCTTTCAGATCCAGCAATTTCTGGGATAACTTCTATCTGACAAACATGAGCAAACTTGTAGATTATTAGTTTTCAAAGCCTTTAGGCATCCTACAATGGATGTACTTTCCACTAATAAGGAGAGGACCTCTCTTCAAGGATCACCCTTTGTCACAGATGAATTATAGACTTATGAAAACCTGAAGTATAAGGGCAAGGCTAAAAATAACTATGGTGATAGTCTCCTGGCTTAAATAGGAAATTGGAACTTGTTCTCTTTGAATTACCTGTAGGAGCGAGAAACAGCACTCTCTGCTGACCAGGATAAAAACCATGGCATTGCTGGAATCAGCGCAGCTGTGCAAGAGTTGGCCCTGGAAAGCTCCAAGGCTGCGGAGCCTGCGGTTTCCCAAGAGAAAAAGGTGGGTGACAGCTCTGCTCTAGCAGATCTCGTTAGTCCTTAATTCTGCCACTTCACACTGCAGCGTATGGTGAACTGGTGCCAAAGATTTTTGCAGGGATGATAATCTTTTGGAGGTTATGTGGTACTAACTGTATGCTCTCTGCTGTGATAGTGTGGTGTGGAATATCTCTCTGCGTTTGATGAGGAGCTTGTGGAGCCTTGCTCAGATCTGGCAAGTTCCTTTTCGCCTCCTGTGGAAGCAGAAGAGGCAGTGCTGGATGAAGAGGAGGTACCTGAGGTGAACACCATAGCGGAACCTGATCTGAACACTACAGAAGAACCAAATCCAGCTGAAACAAGCTACCAAGAATCTAAAGATACAAGTAGCAGTGGACATGTTAACAGCTCTCCTTTTTACTATTTCTATCAAGGTCAGTACAATGAAATCATGGAATCATGGGGGCAGAGATGCCTCCTTTGGGATCCTTCTTGAGGAAGATGTTGGTCCCTTCATTAGATGCAGCTAAACCGTGTGAAATAAAACTCCCACAGAAACTCAGAAAGGAGCTTTCATTTTATTACTGGGAAATGTACTGAGGTGGGGAGAAAGGTACTGAAAATTAACGGGCAAAAAACAAGTGATGGTATCTTATCTTACAGCGGAGGATGGACAGTGTATGTATCTGCACCCTGTGAATGTTCGATGTCTTGTTCGTGAATACGGCAGCTTGGAGAAGAGTCCAGAGAAGATAACTGCAGCTGTGGTGGAGATAACTGGCTACTCAATGACAGAGGTAGTTCTTTTATCTCCTTGTTAATTAAGGGCTCTTGTTTTAGCAGATTGATCATTGTGGTTGACAGGTGAGACCTGTTTCTCTTCAGTAATAAGAAATAATAACTATGAATGGGTAGACACGTTAATCTGCAAAGAGCATCTGGTTAAGATGCAGTACCTTAAGTTAGTTTTGATAAGTAGGCTCCAGGCTAGCGTGCTTTTTTTCTTTTTTCTGAGAAGGTAGGAAGTTCTACGAGTAAGAGAATTGCAAACTTAAGGTTGGTTTGTTTTTGAAGCTGTCTTAAAAAAAAGTAAATTATTTTCTCACCCAAGACAGTAACTTGAACTGGACAGATTATCATCTTAACCTGAAGAAGCATTCTGTCTCTGTTTTGAACAAATAGTTGTTTCTGAGCATCAAGGGTAGAGGTAGAACGCTATGAAATTAAAGAGGATGGAAAGAAATTTCAGTGTTTGAGATGGAGTGAGAAGACACTGAGGTTCTGGAAGAGGTGATGGGCCTTGAATTCCTTTATGTCAGAGAAAGACAACTGTAAGAATTGGCATGTGTGGTAACAACTATACATGATTCTTAATTCATCTTTAAGAAAGGATATGCTCAAGTAAGAATGGATGCAGAGGTAATAGGGAGTTGTCTTCCAGTTTTTTTGGCTCTGTGAGGAAAGATACAAAGCTAGACTGAAAAAAGCCGAGTAAAGTGGTGGTTGTGGGTTGGAGTGTAAAAGGCACACTTGGTCCAGTGTGAAAATAAATGCACTAGAGGACTGGTATTGGAGAATTTTATTCCAGTGGTGTGAATGAGAAGGGAGGAATAACAAGAAAATCAGTAACTGAGCTGGAGTAACTGCATCCAAATCTGTTTATGATGTGGTTGGCGGAGATCTTGGGAGCATTTGGTTCTGACCCAGGGCATCCTTCATGTGTTTGTAGTTTATAAAGCAAATATTGTGTCACTGCTGCTATTTTTAAATTTTTTTTTCCATAAGCTATTCATCACTATGGACCTCTGGAGCTTGTTGCAATAATTTTTATATATATATATATGCTCTTTTTTTTTATCAGGATATAAGACAGCGTCATCGTTACCTGTGTCACTTGCCTCTCACCTGTGAGTTCAGCATTTGTGAGCTGGCTCTGAAGCCACCCATCGTTTCTAAGGAGACTTTAGAGTTGTTTTCAGGTTGGTACTACCTTTCTAGTAGGTCTGTCATGTATCTGTGAGGGTGAAGAGGAAGTAGTTCTTATTCCTTAATGGCAGAAAAAAGAACATACGTAGCGGCTTTACTCCTCTTGCAGCGACTAGACAGAACAGCCCCAATTCACTGTTTTATAGACAAGAATTAGACAAATAATAAAGGAGTCTGACTGCCTGGAAGAGCATATGTTGTTTGTAAGCATATTTTGTTACTAGCATGTTATAATTTAATACGTTGCTCTCAAAGCTAGAGAAAACGTTGCCAAAGTATTGGCGTGGCGTTTTTTGATATCCAGTGCTGTGTGTTGCTCCTAGATGACCTTGAAAAGAGGAAACGTCTACGGCAGAAAAAAGCTCGTGATGAACGACGACGTGAACGCAGAATTGAGATGGAAGAAAACAAGAAACAGGGCAAATGTAAGTGGTGATTGAGCATAAGTGGTGGATTTCTAGTTGTCTTTAGTTACTGGGCTGATTTCTTGAGCTACAGGATGAACTCTAGGGCCTTTAGTTTGTAGTGTGCACTTGGAACAAGATTACAAGGTATTAGAAACCATGTCTGTAGAGTGAAAGATGTAAGCTGTTTTAGTCAGGATGTTAAATGATATTATGCAATTCCTGTGTAGTTGCACATTATGGGAGACGGAGGGTTTTTGAGGGCACAGCTATCTCCATGGTCTATAAAGCTTTCAGGATTCTTAATTTCTATTTTTATAGTAATCACGGTAAAGAGTGAAAAATGAAGAAGGAAAAATAAAAGCCTAGGAACTGCTTCCATCCAGTAGCAGGGCTGTACTGGTCTCTAAAATAGAGGGTGGAAAGAAAACTGAGTTGGCACCTCCTAGACTCCTGAAACAACTTGCATATTGACAGTCTTCCCCCACATTGTGTAGTGCTTTAATTTAAAACCTCTTTCTAGATCCAGAGGTCCATATTGCTTTAGAGAATCTGCAGCAGTTCCCTGCTTTTACCTCTTGCCCTGGAGAAACTACCAGAATTGATCATCAGAGCTTCTGTCTGTCTCCTCTTGGCAGAAGCCCTGTGTTTCAGACAGGTGAGCATCTGGAAAAAACACATTACATCCAGCTCTTGATCATTCTTTTGGGATCTACTGCTCAGGTCATCATGCTAAATCTTCTCAATACCAATCGAAGTCTGCTACTTTCCTAGATAACCATATCATCGTTTTGTGTGTGATCACATGGGCAAAGAAACATTCCAGTTCTTTGTCTGCTTTTTACTACCTCTACTTTAGTGACAATATGAGATCTGCACTGTAGTAACCCCATCTTTGTAAGTCTTAGCTGAAGCAAAAGAAAGAAGAAAAAAAAAATCTCCTAAAAAAGAAGAAAGGAGTGTATGCCAGGAAAACGCTACTGGCATTATTTTTTTCTACCCCCTGCACCTTCCCCACCACATCATACTAAAATAAAATGTAGTTGATGAGCACTGGGGTTGTTGTCCAGTGATGCTTTAACAAACATCTTATCTTGCAGTTAATAAAAAGTATGAAATAGAAATTACCCTTAGGTGTTTTTTCTCAACAAAACAAAACACCAGAAAACCACAACACCCCAAAATGAGCAAACAGAACACCCAAAACAAACAAACACCTGAAACTTAAATGCTCCTTAAAAAAATATGGAGGAAATTTGAGAGGTCCCACTGTGTGGCTAATGGATGGAACTGATGAGATAGAAAGGTTAATTACATAAGATAATAAAACTTTATTTCTGTTTCATCCTGCTAAGCAACACAAGTGCCTTTGCCAAATGCTTTAATTATCTGCTGCTTTCTCTGTAGAGTCTATTCCAGCTCCGCTGTCACCTGCTGCCAGCCAGGTCAGCCCGTTGCTCTGCGGGAGTTTGGAAGAAGAGTCTCCCTTCCCTTCCTTTGCCCAGGTAAGCCGTGTAGCAGAGTCTTGTCAGAATTACTAGTGTCTTAGTTGGGGATCAGTCTGAGAACACAATTGCGTCCCCCACAAAAAAAATGTAGGATAAATCTTAGGGGGACAACGTAGGGTTTGAGCGCTTGAAGGGGTTCTTAGATTTTTCTTGCCACTTAAGGGATACGCAGGATTGTTCTAGTATGTGAGATTTAATCATATCTTACAACTTTTTTCATAGATGTTGAGAATTGGAAAGGCAAAACCAGAAACATGGCCCAAACCTGCTCCGAAGACAAGAGGTAAGAAAATGTGGTATTGCTACTTCAAGTTCCTTCCCATACATCTAAATGTAAGATATCTTGTAACTTCACAGGAAGCATCCGGAGTGCACGGGGACATTTGCACTGTGAAAATTTTAGACAGCCTTCTGCCTCTCAGGGCCATTTCCTTCTTTCAGATGAGAACACTCTGGCACTCCCCGTGCCAGCAGATAGTGATGGAGAAAGCGACAGCTCTGACCGCATACCTGTGCCCAGCTTCCAGAATTCCTTCAGCCAAGCTATTGAGGCAGCCCTCCTGAAACTGGACAAACCGTCCACAGCTGATCATTTAGCAGGTAAAAGACAGGGGGGAAGGCATGAAAAAATTCTGAAGTGAGAAACCATTAATGTTTCCCCTTCTTCCTCTGGGAGAAGTGAAAGCAGCAGTTTCGGGCACCAAAAATTGGCCACAGAACAGTTCCGAAAATTATCAGGTTGTGATTTCTGAACAGCTTGACTAGGGCTCCTGTTAGCTTAAAGCAGCTCTCTTAGTGGGAGCCGAGATCTCCAGCTAGCAAAGAATCTTGTTAGGACAAAGAATGGCTTTTGACGATCATGTGTGCTGTGTCTGTACTGGAACTTAATTTAAGCTTTATCTCAAGAAAGTTCAGATTATGCACTTTTAAACTAAAAATACCTGAGCTGCTGAAATAACACTTAAATTTGACAGAAATGTCAAGGTAACTGCTAGCTAGGATTTCAAATGAGGGATTCTGAAACAAATTGAGATGAACTTAAACCTCTAAGTCTGGTGCTGGCTGATAAAACTCATTTATAATGCTCAGTTGTAAGGTTTAGCTTTGGCTTCTGTTTGGAAACTGCACCGAATGATGGAGACTTGGACAGGAGGGCCTGGGAGTTTCTGTGAAATCGAGTATCAGCTCCAGTTGTAGTGGGTTTTGGATGTGGATGAAAGCGATACCCATCTGAAAAGTGAACTGCTGCACATTTGCAGCCCTAGGATCTGCTGTCAACAGCAACTGTGGACTCAGGCGTGTTTGGAAGTGTGTTTTAGGTGTGATGGAGTCTCCCTTAGTGGGTCTGCAGTAATTTTTTTGTTAAGATTAAACTACCTGGTGCTCAGTGAGTTGACAGGAAGTATCATGGTCCTGTAGAAGTCATGAGGGTAGGGAAGACCATTTATCTTTTCTGTGTGACATTCCTGTTCCATGAGGAGAATGACAGTATCGTTTTAATCCTTCACAGAGGAAAAGGGAGGCAAGAAAAGAAAGAAACAGAAGCAGAAGCTACTGTTCAGCACCTCTGTTGTTCACACAAAGTGATTCTGCTATTCAAGAGAAGTTTCCTCTCCTGGTTTTCTTTTAATTTTGCTTTGTTTTGCTGCTATAGTTTAAGTATTTAAATTTGAACAGACTAAACTTGTGTTTCTAGGGGGTTCAGGAGGAAACCATGACAGCGTATGTTGAAGTAAGATCTCATTCCAGCTGCCTAATCAGTTTATACTGAAACAAAGTTTTGAAAGAAACAACCCAGAGACAGATCAGCCAAGGCTTCTAGTCTGTGCCAAGTCAGTTCTTTTGGCCTAATAAGCAGTATGAAAGTCTTCACAGCTGTGTGGCACTGCCAGAACACTGCAGTGTCACCAAGTGAAGAGGCAGAGAGCCTTTATTTCCCTACAAGTATTAATTGCAGAAGTCCATCTGACAGTCGTGCTGTCTCAGTAACGCTGTCTAACTGCTGTCTTGAGTAATTCCTTTCTGCTGCACTAGAAATGGGCAAAAGAGCTTCCTGGCTTTAGAGTGTTAGCTGCTCTATCTGTTCTTTTACTGAAGAGCAAGAATTCCTCCTGTTCTCCTGGCTTGGAAAGATTTAAAGCTGAGGTGAGTGTAAAGCAGAACTTGGGTACTTGGTTTTGAAGTGACTCTTGATGAATTTGTGTATTTTAAAATGTGTACTGGCACTAGGGGTAGAAAGAACCTCCTGGCTTCTCTCAGTTCTTCAGTTCTCTTTTAATGTGGGTGAGTGAGGCTGCTAATTTTTTTTTTTTTTGGCCAACCATGGGCTACACATTCTTTGTAACCTGATCATCTAGAATAAACACTCCACCCTAGGGCTCTTGGTAACTACCTGAATGGTGTTTTGGCACTGGCTGCTCTTGAATTGGAAGAATAACTGATAGCCAGAGTCTGTAGGTAACTGTTATCCCCCAGCAAGAAACTGGACTATATTGTGCTGGGAAAAGAGCCTGTATCTGCTTGGTTCTGGGATGTAAGCTGATCTGCACGAAGCACTTCGGGCTGTAAACACGTCTCTTCTGGACCCCTCCCCGCTCTTTGGGTGGCCACATTCTGCACTGCTTGTGGTTTGATTTGAACTAATGAGTTAAGTGGTGTGGATTTTGTTGAATAAAATGAACTGTAGGTGTAATGTACCAGTCAAGGCCAACAGTTGCAATAAATCATACGCACACACGCTTACAGTCCTGCACCCTTCCTGAGCTGTAACAGTCACAGCAGCGTGGAGCAGACCACTTAGCTGCACAGATTCAAATCTTCCCAACAGATTTTTGTGCTGGGGAGCTGGTGTAGTTTTACACCACCCAACTGCCAGGTGCCTTCAGTTCTCTGCAGCCCCACGTGCACCAGTGTCCTGCCTGCATTTGCACGGGCTCTAGAGAGGGATGTGCTCTCTGAGCAAGGCAGCATGTGGTTGAGACCCCTGGAGTCAGATATTCTACCACCGCTGGAAAATTCATTGGTTGTGTCCCTATTTTAAAAGTTGATGTCAGTACACTGATGCTTGATTTCAAAGCAGGAGGCTCCACGTTATACAAGTGCTTCCTTGAGGCGCTTAAGTGCGTGCACATGGGAATCTAGTACCAAAGAGTGTACTTCACAAAATTGTGTGTGGCTGTAAACCAGAACGAAGGGGGAGAGCAGGGCTATAAAGAATACTTCAATGGCTACAGGAGGGTAGAGGCAACACTTGCAAAACATTATTTGAAAGCTGCTTGACTTCACGCTTGGTCACAATTAACCACACTCGATGGAAAGACAGTACAGCTTGTCAAGAGAGTGCAAAGAAACGTAAGATGTCTGCAGGTGGTAACACATCTTGGTGTCAATGCTTTATATGCACATTGGAAAACTTGGTGAGGGTAGAGAAAGCAACTAGGTAAGAAAGATTCAAGTATGCAGTACACTGTTCACAGTACTATTGTTTCCTATTTGCAATAGACATTTTAAGCCATGGAACAGGAGTAACTACTTAATGTCTAACCAGTATCTGTTGTGTTCTATTATCTCTACACATTTATAGTCAACTTTTCTTTGCATTGGGAAGAGAGGCAGAATAGCTGGAGCTGGTGTAACTCACCTCTGCGTCTCACAGGCACTAGGACAGTGACTGTCCCTTCTGCAGGGGCAGTTGTGTCTCGTTTTCCTATGGATTCCAGAGAGAATACCAGCAACGCTACTTTCCTGTAACTGATGGGTGTAAACTTAATAAATATCTAAGCAGTCCTTGTAGCTATGAGTTTTATAATGAGTCAGTTGGAGATGAGCCTTACAGCTCTGCCTTGCGTTCCCTGTAATCTCAGCTCCTGCGTACACAACTGGTGCTTTTGCAACTCAACAGACAGGTGCACTTGAAGATAAGGTAAAAACCAGTATGCTGTTAATGCTTTTTCTGTACTGAAAGAGAATAACTACATTCCTTGTCCATGCCGACTGCCTAAAGCTCACTTCTACCTCAGCATAAAGATTACATTGAGCTGCTACATTCCTTAGGAGTGCAGGTAGTTTTTGACTCCTGGTGTGAAACAGGCAAGTAACATACTTACATATATATATTTTTTTAAAATTTATTTAAGAACATTTAGAATGGGGGGGATTAAGTGTAAATATGAACAGATGCTCTTTTTGTCCCCTGCTTTGCTTAACACTGAAGTGGTAACACCTTGATTACACAAGTACAGGACAGAAGTGAGCAGTAACAAGTAATGTTCAGTCTGTCTCTGTGCCATCATCATCTTCTTCATCTCCACTTCGAGACTGCTCTTCTGTGAGGGAACATCTCAACAATGACTTCTGTATACACTGCCTTTCCTCTGCAATAAAGAGAGCAACAGAGGCTTATTACTTGATCTCTTCACATATGCTGGAATATCCTCGACTTCTAAAGAACATTTCTCAGTTCAAGAATTCAGAACTAGCCCAGCATAACCCTACAAAACCCCCAGGAACCGAGGCTGCTTTTTAGGAAAGCAGCTGGAGGAACTCACCTTCATTTGTACAGTTTTGCAACAACACCAGTAGCTGTCTTCTATTATACTGAATTAGAAATTTCTGACATGTTCTTATGGTACCTGTATGAGTCACAAGAACAATATGTAACAATATACAAAACTGAGCGTTTCTGAGATGCTACTATATTTTCTAAGATGATTTTATGAAGTGACAACTGCCCCAGGCAACAACTTTATTAACGCAAGTGCTAAGAAGGGACTGTAGACTTCACTTCCCCACTGTTGAGGTTAAGTGGCGGAATAATAATTTTGAACATGTAGTGCCTGTTTTTTGTCCCAAGTGGTTAGTTTTCAGGACATTATGATAATTTTAAAATATATTTTTAAAAAGAAAATAATGTGATACAGTATTTGCTGCTTTGGTTTTGTGTTAAATGTTGATTCAAGCAGAATTAACGAGGGCCTCAACAACGAGCTGCTGCTGCCTGTTTCTGTTTCTTAGATCTGCTAAGTTAGTGATACGGAAGGTGGGTCTGTCACACCCCCAGCAGGAAGAGGGGGTTTTCCTACTCTAGCGGGCCGGGAAGGTTCCATTAAACTCCGAGGCCTCCCCCCCAGGCAGCCGAGGTGCTGGGACTGACCTCCGACGTGCAGGGTGCGCAGGCAGCAGGGGTAGCGCTGGCCCCGGCTCTCCAGCTGCCGCACGAAGGGCAGCGCGGAGCAGAGCAGGCGGTACGAGTCCTTGCGGCAGCGCAGCAGCACGGTCCCGGTGTAGGCGTTCAGGTACTTCACTGCGGGGAACGCACCGGTGAGCCCGGACCCCCCGCCCCGGCCCTTCCGGGAGGAGCCGCCCTCGCCCCCCCGAGCGGCCCGGGGGGCAGCGCGTCCCGCCCGCACCTGTGAAGGAGATGGAGCAGCAGGCCAGGCCGTAGTCACCGTGCACCCGCCCGATGGCGTCCCTGACGGCGAGGCCCACGGCGCGGTCCTCGATGCACTGCCGGCACCGCGGGTCCTCCGACACCACCTCGCACAGCACGTACCTGCGGGGAGCGCGGCGTCAGGGGGACGCGCGGGACGGGCCCGGCCCCGCGGCGGCGCCTCCCGCCTCACCTGTTCTTGAAGCGAACCATGGCGGCGGCACCGCCCCGTCCGGACG
The DNA here is from genome assembly GCA_013399365.1 of Pampusana beccarii. Classification (NCBI taxonomy): domain Eukaryota; kingdom Metazoa; phylum Chordata; class Aves; order Columbiformes; family Columbidae; genus Pampusana; species Pampusana beccarii. The sequence goes on from VWYH01011240.1 coordinate 1,024,207, forward strand.
GATGTCGCTCCTAGCCAATAGGCGAGGCACCTCCGCGCACCGCAGCCAATCGCCGTCGCGCAGAGGCGGGGGCAGAGGAAGGACTTCCCGGCCGCCAGAGCCAGCGTGGTCCCTGTGAGAGTGTGCGCATGCGCTCTGCTTCACTCACCCCCGCGAGCCGGCGGCGGGTCTGTCCGGGCGGCTCGTGCGGCGACCCCGCCGCTGTCTCGCACCCTCCGCGCGGGGGCGCTCGCGCCTCGCGGCTGCCCGGGCCTCGCTGAGGGGGCGGCGGGGCCGGCCCTGCCCGCTCTGCTGCTCCCGCCCGCCTGGGCTGAAGTGCCCCAGCCCGCCTTGTGCTGTGCCCACCGGTCTCAGTGATGGCGACGGGACGTCCCGCGCTCACAGCCCCGCTGCGCCCGGCCGGAGCCGCGGGAAGGTGCGGGGGTGGCAGGTGAGGATGGGCCCGGTGCTGCGGGCACCCCCGGGCTGGGGCTGCAGCTGAGTGCCCGGCACCACCCCTGTGCTCCTGGCAGGGCTCTCTGCCTGCCCTGCCTTACAGAACTGCGCTGCAGCATTTACAGCTCCTCAGGCCGCGGGTGCGGGGCGGTTTGGGACATGTACCAGCTGTCTGATAAATGCAAACGGCTGAGGAAATTGCACAGCAGAATTAGTTCTTATAATTATTTCTGTCGTGGTTTTCCAAGCTCTTATCTCTGCCAGCTTAGCTGGGGAAGCAAGGAGTGCTTCTGGCACCAGGAGAAAGTGGCGAGGGGGGCAGCGGGGATGGGGAGAAGGTGCGGGGTGGGCAATGGAGTGGGGGGGGAGCCGGTAGGGGTTTGAGAAGCACTTTGTGTCCCTGAGGTCCCTGGAACCGAATCACACGGGAGCGCTGAGGCACTGTAAATGAAGTGGGAACTCATTGCTAATTCAGAGTGGAAAACATCTTCTTTAATGACCTTAATTCTAGACACAGAAAACAGTGATAAACCCAGTGGAAATCCTGTCCTGGGTGATAAACTTTTGCCCTCTGAAATAGATGCCTGTTCTGCTCGTCTCTCCCTTTCTCTATTAAACTCCTCTCTCATTCACCTGTGATCGCTATTTTGAGTCATGTTTTTCTGAGAACTGCAGAATATGAGTTGCCTGGGGAGAAAAAAAAGGACAAAGTCCAGCATGGACTTGTCGAGAGACCTTTTCTTTTGGGTTATGATCAAAGTGACTGGGGGAAGCTCGTCAGCTTCTGAAGCTGATGCAGACAGAAGCATTTTCTTGATGAGAGAGACTGCATTGCGTTTATCTTCGCTGTGTTACTTTATGTTTTAATATCCAAACTGGGATATAACTGTCATCTGTTCCACTTGTCAATACAGTGAGCTCCTAGGTGCTAAACTATTCTTGCATTTTTGAGGGATATCAAACACGTTCCCATGTGTGTTCGTTGTGCAGTGAGGTCCCGGCTCAGCCTCTCAGCGTGCTGGCCAAGGTCTGTTTGCTGCTGCTCTTTCTGGTGGCATCCCCCGTGCTGCCTGATGCCTGCGCTGGGGCTGTGCTGGGCTGCTCGGGTTGCTTTCGTTCCTGCCCTCCCTTGTGTCCTCCTCATGTCAGAGGCACAGCTGGGTCTCTGACAGCACAGCACATGCGTGCACTCTGCCCCTAATGCAATAGGACATGTGCACTGTGCACGCCACTGGCTGAGTCCTGTGCATAGCGAAGCCCCGTGTTTTCGGTCCAGGAGGCTGATTAGGAGAGACATGATGCAAAGAGAGAGCAGTGTTGTGAGAGAGCCCTGTCCTGCTTCATTTCACGTGGAGTATTCCCTTCGGTGCCGCGTTGTTGGTTTGGAGGATTCGCAGGGCAGCCCTGAGCCACCGTAGCTCCCTGCGCGGTCACCGCCTGTGTTGGTACAAGCCGTGTGAGTCCGGTCAGGCATCACGGTGTGCCGAGCTGACAGCACAGACTGAAAGGTTACAACATCTTCACATTTGTTTTCCCACCTCCTCACTCCCATCCTCCTGCCAGCTTTGCTGTATTGATTCCAGCTTCAGTGATTCAAGAAACTGTCGCAAGGGATGGTGAGTTATACAGGCAAGGTGGGAAAGAACCGTCTCCTAAGAAAAGATCTGAGAGAGAAAACGTCAGAAAACGCTATTTAGATTGAAGAGTGGGTCAAGAGACCTGCCAGGAGAGAGGATGGATGTCTCTCCTGCACATTTGGAGAGACAACGTGGCCTCGGGATAGCTCATCAAACTGAGATTATGGAGGACAGAATACACGAGGACGGGGGAAATAATGTGCACTGTCTATACACATTTGAGACAATTTGTAAAGCAGTTTGAGAACCCTGGATAGAAGATTCTTTATCAGTGTTCATTAGTGGTGTCCAGTAAAGTGGTGATGCTGGGGAGGCACAGGAAGAATACTAAGGTCTTGTTTTCCCAGCCCGTGTTTGTTATGTGTGGTAGCAGGTGTGTGGAGGGGTTATTCCCAATCAGTCCAGGCTGTTTCTACAACCACTTTAGTTCTTTGTTTGATATTTTACTACAGATTTTAACATCTAGACCTTTATTTTGGATTTACATGGGATTTGTAATCTCCAGATTGTGGGTTGGATCACATTTGTATTGTATAGAATTGATTGTGCTAATAAGATGCAATAGACATTGTGATTAATGCATACATTTTGTTCTATGCAGCCAGCTCTTAGAGTTTGTGTGTATTTGCTACAATTAAAATTAACAGCAAATGTGTTCACTGAAAAAACATAGATCAGTTAATGAATCTTTGCACTCTTTGTAGGCAGGGTGTTTCCATTTTATAGATGAGGAAACTCAGGTATAGGAGGATTAGATGATTTGTTCACGTTAAATAGTTGTCAGTCTGAAGATACAGAGCAAGGACATGACGTGAGTAGAGGGAACCAGTGTATTAGTGCATATTGTGTTGGAGTATGTCTTGGGTGTTTCTCATGCATAAGGTAACCAAGTAATTACATTCTGGAGTAAAATTAGGATGCACTGATGTTCCATCTTTGTGATACCACAATTTCATCTTCCCTGCATACCCAAAGCGGCAATTTTGCTTCCCCCTGGAAGCACTGAACTGAATTTGCCATCAGGTGCTGTTTCGGAGTTGGGATGACAACTGTATTTTATTCTATTGTAGGCACATTGCGTCCCCAGATAACCCTGCAACTGAAAACACAAAACAATCTGGCTAAAATTAAAACTGCTTCTTAAATCCTCAGTCTGATGTTGCCTGAAGCTTTTTGCTCAGTTTATCTTCACAAGGTCACTGAGACAGAAGAGCACATTCCCTGAGCACGTTGGCCTGGAGCCCTCCATGCGGATGCTGTCATTTGACATTTGGGACATCCTCCTTCTCCCATGGTCCCTTCCCTTTTACTCCCCCATTGTCTGCCTCTCTCTGCTCCCTCCTTTTGAGCCGAGGATCCCTCAAATCCATACAAGTAGGAATAGAAGCTACCCCTTTTTAACGTTTAACCGCTAATCTCGAGCTTTCTGTGCAGCCGGGCGGTCGCAGGCTGCGGGTCCGTCTGCCTGCAGCGCTGCCCTTGTCCCTGCTGCCATCCTGCCACGCGGAACATCTGTCTTGCAAAACTGCCTGTTTGAAGCAAATTCTGCTTCTGCCTCTTTCAGTGGCTTGTGGTGTGATCTCTGGCTGCTTTAGATCAAAATAGTAAATTCACTTCTTTTTTTTTAATAGTAAAGAACAGGAAATGGCAGTTCAGATTAATAGTGACCGCGTGCTCTGAGAGACATCCCAAGTGTTGCAAGGTGAGCTTCCATTAAGATATCGAAAATTGGAAGCCACTTTGGAAGATTGAAGCCAAAGTTTAAGATCTGATAAAGGGTGTAAATGTCCGCGAGTTTGGCACACGCTGTCTAGAATGAGCACAGAACCAGGAGCTGTCTCTGAATTTCTGAGCTTCGTTTAACCCAGCTGTGCTATGGGAACAGTTGCAAATACTTTATTCATAGATACATGTTAAAATTTAGTCAAATTTCCACTCAAGTGTTGTTAATTATCAAATATATATGAGAGATCTGTTGGCAGCACGCTTTTCATTTGCAGCAAGCTGCTGCAAGAAGCAAACAGCTGTTTCCAGACTAGTTAATTAAGGCAAAAACTAGAATGTTAGTTCACTTAGTTCTATTTTCTCATTTCTCTTTCCTTTCTGCATTACGCAACATAGGCTGAACAGTAGGCCACATAAGTTACTACGTAATCTACTTTGTAAAAAAACACGTATTTAATACCTCCTTAACAGGGACATTAAGATGGATTAATTATTCTTTGTTCTGGTCTCTGAAGATAAAGGGTAATTACTATTAATAATGTGTAACTGAAAAATTGCTCCTTCACAAAAAATCCAATAGCATTAGTGGGGTTTTAACTTCTTTCTACCTATAGGGAGGCGTACAACTTTCCATAATGTTATGGCAAAGGTTGCCATGAACTTAAGAATGGCTCCAGAGAGTCTTAGTCTCCTGCCCACACCTGAGACCAGTATTTTCAGAGATAACAGATCTCAGCACCCACTAGTAAGACAGGACTTGGTGTTTTGTTCTGTGCTGAACAGCACTTAAATAGCAGATGCAATTTGTAAGGCTGGTTGTCATTGATGGTGCTGCAAGACTTTTCTGTGGTAAATTTCCAGAAACCTGTGGAACAACCACAGGTAAACCAAAGGGAAAGTGTTAGAAACAAAGGAACAACAATAACAAGGAAAACAACAAGAACACAAACCCTTGAGCTTGCCTATCTGGGAAGGAAGCTTTTGAAAAAATGAACAAACAACCCATGATGCTTTAGTAACCCCTACATCATGCGTGGGTCAGCGTAGACTGTAGAGTGGAAACTATGTTGAGATACTTGAATTAAGGTGAAAAAGAAAAGAAAATTTTAAAAAAAGACTTTTTACAAGGGCAGAGGACTTTCAATCATATACGATTAGTGGATTGGTTAGTCTGAGACCTGAAATGCCGAAATGCCTTACTGATTTCTCTTGATAATTAAAAATTTTCAAAATACTTAGGTGTATAACTTCCTTTGATTTCAGTGGGAGTTAGGCACCTTCATATGCATAAAAGTCTGGCCCTTAAGCTCTCTAGGCCTCGGTTTCATGTTGGCAAAATGAGGATAATAACATTTTTCTACTTCAAGGAGTGTTACAAATAAATTATTGTGTTATTATGCACCTAAATAATACAATAATTGAGATAACAGAAGCTCCAATGGCATAAACACAGGCTGCCCTGAGCCACCTTCTTTACATAGGAGTTGGTGTAGAGGCTACTCTGAAACAAAAATGATGTGTCTGATGTTGCTCATCTTGCAGATCTTTGTTCTCTGCTTTTTCTTTCCCCTGAATTCCCATGCGCGGATTACGCCAGGGTCCTATTTTACAGTAAGATGTATCTGCTTATGTTGCCATACGCCGAACAACCCTTTTCCTATGTGTCTTTATGTTTTAACTCCAGCAGCCTGGAGCAGCGCAGCGTAAGAGATGTCTCCCTAGCGAGGGAGGCAATGAAAAACATTTCCCAGCGCATCCATCACTCGTGAGAGGGCGAGCATCCCGGAGTGACCGTACCGATCCCTGCCTGGCCCTGGCAGGAGGAGGGGGCTGCTCAGTGGGTACGGTCAGGGCTCCCCGTGGCATCTGCAGGGTCTGGGCTCGTCCTGGTGTCAGCTCGGTGCCAAGAGTGTGTCAGTCACTGCCTGCTTGGGGCACACGGGTCTCCACTCTGCCTGACCCGCTCCGACACAAACCTCCCCACTCGTCTGTTCTTGCCCGGATCCAGTTCTACCTGCAGCATCCCCCTGCCCAGCACAAGGAAAACCCCTCAAAAGCAGAGCAGGGTGCTGTGTATGAGCATGGATTTGGGTGGGGGAATCAACAGCGATTCTTTTTATTTCTGCTGTGCTGACTGCGGGTGCTCACAAAGACCAATAAGTACAAACAGATTTCCAGAGGCAACGGTTGTTATAGACTGAAGAAGACAAAAAGCTCTGGAAGCATCTGACCTATTTTGGGAAGCTTGCTGGGGCTTTTTGCTTTTATTTTGTTCAATTTCATATGTTTTTCTGAAGATGTGCTTGCACCTGAGTCAAAAAGACTGTAAATATTTGCTGCTTTTCTTAACTACGTGCACCATGAAGACAGAAGCAGACTAAAAAAATCTCTTGCAGCGTTTGCTAGGCTGATTCCACCAGTTGCCCTGAGGGCATGGGGGTTGGAGCTGGCACTTGAGGTGACTTCTGCTGCTGCTGGTTGGTCCCAAGCTACAGCTCCTGGTGATGCACATAGCAACCTTCTTGCAGTGCTTGATGGCGTCTGCCACTGTGAGATGATTTGGGGGTATTTGACCCAGGGCATGTCCCTCAGGCCACCTCAGTAAAATTCCATGGTTCGAATGCTGGAACTGAAGCAGTTGTTGCTATGTGACCTTCTCTGTCCCTGTTTCATACCTGTGATGCTTAAAAGATCATGTTCATCCTGCTGTAACATTAGTGACTTAATTAGAGCTGAATTTGGTCCTACTGCCTCTGAACACGAGCAGCTTCCATCGAGTCATCTAAAGGATCAGATCTGGTTTCTTCTCTCTCTCGCTACTGGTGGCGTCTGGTTTCATTTTCCACCTTCCCTGAGTGAGCTCACTTTTCCCCACATTTCAGCATATGCCTGTTGTGTGTCAGCACCTCGGGCTGCCCGTGCCAAGCCGAGCACCGCTCTGCAGCCAGCGACGTACGAGGTGGTGTAGAGACAGGACATGAGACGCATTGGGAGTTGGTGTTGTGGACCGTGCGTAGCTTAAAACCAGTACCTGCTGACGGGTCAAGGAATTAAGCTGGAGCCAGTTAAGTGTGGGGGTTTTGTGATCTCCCAGCATTGTAATTTCATGTCCAGCACTGTCTGCACGGCATCTCCATTTATTTCTAAATATGCTGAGATGGGAGATTTTCTACATGCCGTGTTCTGTCTCTAGATGATGGGTTGGTTCTTTTAACTTGTTCCACCTCTTCTTCTCCTTCCCTGTCCCCACCCCAAACACCTGGCCAAACCAAAACTCCCTCAGCTTTTTTTTGTAGCACACAGAGGATCAGCTATTTAAGCAATCATTATTAAGTTCTTTTTAGTAAGATATAAGATTTTTAAAAAGCATAGGATGATGATTTTGAGTGGGTTTTAGGTTCCCCTAAAACATACTTTCAACTTTAGCTCTCCACATTTTTATGTATATTACTACATAGATAAACCTATTGCTTGAAAAAGCACATGTGCTCTCTATTATTTCTCTATTATTGTACTACCCAGTGTTGTAAGCGCAACATCTGTGAGTCAAATCACAGATTAACAAAATAATTTTATTTAATTAATTTACTTAAATTATACATACTGAGCTCTTTTATTTTGGGGGCTTGCAGGGTGCAGGTGTTTCTCTGTAAGCGTGGGGGCAAGCAACTTCATTAGTCTTTTAATAGTCTCTCAGTATCAGAGATTGATGGTGTCACCTTATATTGAGCTCGTTTTTCAATAAAATTGCAGCAGTGGGTAACGCAGATACAGAGCTCCTGCTCCCATTCATGTTCCCTCCTACTCTACCCTGTGTTCTCTGACAGAAAGATACCACAGTAACCAACACAGAAAATTGAAGGACACATACTGAATCTTAAGTTCAGCTCTTTAGTGTCTTTCACACATTATAGCTTTATAGAGGTGATGTTTGGAGGACAGGGTATAAGTAACTTCAGATTAAGTAATGGACTTAAGGCCTCCATACCCAAGCGAACTGTCTTTCTGGCTGTCAGCGCCATGTAACCGTGTCACCGATATCCAGTCTGATGTTTTTCTTTATTATTATTCATAAGCTCCCATGCCAAACGGCAATCAAACTCTTCAGGCGGTGCCGTCTTGGGGATTATCACACTCGCGGGGTGGTTAAAGTCACTTCGCCTCGAGTCTTCTGCCTTCTGAAAAGTGCCCAAGGCTAATCGCTGGGAGATGTGACGCCTGTCATGTCTTCTTGTTCAAGTATGTGCGGCAGGCCTGTCATTCACTAAAAGCCTGAACATCTGTTATTACACGGTAATCCTCGCACATCAGGCTTCCAAATAAGAAACCGGTGGAGCCCGGCGAGGTACGGCTCAGCCTTCCTTTGCATAATTCCCAGAATGCAAGGCAGCTTGCTCTCCCTCCTGAAATCATTAATAAGCAATAAGAATATTATATAAGCTGGCATCTTTTTTTAAACCATGATAATTTCAAATGTTATTATAATTAGGACAAAGAAGGGAGTTTGAGCTGGGGGAGGGAACAGACAAAGGCTTAAGCTGATCTCTACCATGACGTTAGAAGGTGGCTTTGTCTGTTATATCCTACTTTGGACAATAATGGACACACTTTAGGCACACGAAGAGGCAAATAGACAATTTATTTAAAAGTATTAATCATTTTTATCCTGAAATGGTATCTCTTGCCATAAATAGCATCACAGCTTTCCTGTCTGCTTATATTCTGACTGACTGACCCTGTAGAAAAAGCCTGAAAAGCAATATATGTTGTATATATAATGTGTTGTATCCTGATGACGGTCATCTTCATGGTGGGTCAGATAAAGCGGCTAAAAATGTTCTGTTGCTGAGAATACCTTTGTTTAAGCCAGAGTGACTGCTAGCTGATGTGACTACAGTGCTGTCACATCACAAGAGACGTGGCTTTTTGGGTAGCGGGTCCCAAGACATGACAGATCCGATGGATATTTTCTTAAACTTTAGTGTCTGGATCGAGCCAGCAGGATTTGCTGGAGAAGGAAAACCAGGTGAAAGTGTGGTTTATATAGATGTAACTAATAGGGCTGCTTTCTTTGGAACAGGGAAGATTTAAAAAGTCACTTGTCAAAACCGTTTTCCTCTAGCGCTGCAGCAGCCCTGGGCTCCGAGCGTGTTCCCGATGTTCCCCCTCGCTCACATGTGCGAACACGGGGAGGCAGGCGGGGGGAGGCAGCTGCACTGACACACTATGGGGTTTGCAGGAACACGATGGCAATTTAGCAGAACGATTAAAAGATTGCAAACATTTATTAATAGCTTTGCTGCTGCAGCAGCTCTGCCAGAGAAGCCTTGAGTCCTCAGGGATGCTCTTACCTCCTGCCCCTTCCCTTCCAGAGCTCTGGAAATGGAGGAGTCAGGTTTGGACTCAGTGCTGCAGACCACTTATCCCACTGCCCAGGGGAGAGGACAGGGGGGAACTTGAGTGTGAGAAAGAAACGAGAAGGTACGCAGAGCAAAAAGAAAGGATTTTTTATTTTCAGCTGTTGCTTGGCCTTTCTCCGCTTCCCTGTGCTCCTCTCCCTTTCATTGCCCTTCTTTGCCCACTCCTTTTCCTCTCCCTTGGGACGGACGGACTTTTTGTTCAGTGCATTGGCACCGGACTCAAATGCCAGTCTACAGTGGCTTTTTGATACTGTAGAACAAAATCAGTGACAGGTATAAAAGCAGTATTGGAGAAGATCTGCTGAAAGTTTTGCAGAGCAATTCGGTTTCCTAACGTGAGCACAATCAGTTCTTTTGCAATTCTCATTACTATGTCGCAGCCTCTTCAGATTTTTTAGTCCCCCCTTTTTTTTAAAAAAAAAATGGGCAATTTGCTGAACAAGAAATCACCTCATACTTCATGGCTGGTCCTGCTGAACAGCAGCAAACACTGCAAATGAGATGGGCAATTCTGATGGTTGAGTGCGCAAGCATCTGAGACATTTTTATCCCACAGACCAGATGATGGTGACTGACTGATGTAAGTTTGCAACAGGAGGATATTTATCCTACACATATGGTGACCTCCTCCATATTCCTATCCACAGCAGAATAATCAGTTTATTTCACTCTTTTTTTTTTTTTTTTTTTTTAAACTGGATCCTAAGAGAAGCTGAAGTGTCTGGACAGCCTAAAAGGAATACATTTTTTCTGCTAAGCAACGATGACAGCAGATATGAATACTTGTGTCCCTGTAGTTGTCTAAAATCGTGCTTGTAACTGGGTAGGATGACGGTGCATCTCAACCATGGCTTTTCCCATACAGCATGGCCAAGTGACTGGACATGGGCATCAGCAGCTGACTAACTGTGCTTGGCTTTTTTTCATTGGGAGAATTTTTCTCCTATTCATATACACAATTTAATCATGCCACTTGGCAACTTGAGAAAATTCTCATTGCATAATCACTATGTCTCCGCTTAACGTAGTAGAATATGCAGAAAGGAATGCGAAGTGGGTCCAGTGGGTCAGAAAGGAGAAAAAATATGATGGTGGAAGGATGCAGAAAAGAAAACAGAGTTGAATTATGAGTCCTGCATTATTCTTACCTGAACCTGCCTTGGGTTGATTTGGCTTTTGTTTGAACTGTTTCCTCTATTCCTTGAAGTTTTCAGTTAAAATTGAATCCTTTGCCGGTTTTCAAGTGTGGTGTCCAATTTGGAACTTGACTACCATGAGTTTTTGTCTCTTGCAAGGGGATGTTGCTTATGAAAAACATCTGGTTATCTCTGTTCATTTCTGTATGCCACGCTCTTCCCGGGGTGACCTAGGAAACTACACAACCCGAGAGATCAGTGTAAGCACCACAGAAAAATTCCTCCCTTGGGACATTTAAGGAAAGTCTGTACGAATTTCTGAAGAGCTTGGCAGGAAACCTGTAGGGCCTTAAAAAGCTCTGCTTTTCTAGGGAATTTGTATAATACTTTGAATAATCCTGGTCTAAAAGACAGAGAACCCACATGCAGTTGTACTTGACACCGTGAATGAATTTGGACTAATTGCTTCTTCACTTTTTGTCTTTAGGAGCTGGAATTCCCCATGCTTGGAGTAGCCAAAGAATGCCTGAAGTAGCCAGAGATGAGGATGAAACAGACCTGGAGGTTGGAGAGGTCCCTGGTCTCAGGTGAGAAAGGTTATAGATAGGATCCTGCAAACACCAGTTCGACACAGGGAACTGCTTCCAGAGGTACTTTCTGTCTTTCATTTCTTGTTTGACAATTGCAAATGGCAGGCGTTTCCAGGCAGTAGCAGCTTCAGCTGTTCTGCCAAAGTTCTCATCCTTTCCTGGCAGTAGCTATTTCATTTGCATTGGTTTCAGTATCTCTAGTTCCCAATGTTGCCCTGTGTGATAACAAGAGGATGCGTTACAGTCTTGGGACGATTAGGACACCTGTTGGTGGCATTGTTCTGTTTCGTTTTTGTTTTTTAGTGTCCTGAAAGGCTGTTCTGGGATGTGTTAGTCCTTTCTGAGTGCCAGGTACCAGTAAATAACTCTGTAAGTGCTGTGAAGGTAGAAAGCAGAACAGGGGTCTTTTCAATGTTTGGGTTCTTCTGTAGCGCAAGATCCGTCTGCATAGAAAAAAAAAATCATCAAAGATAAAATATTCCCAGACAACGTAAATATAGAAATGATGAGGCTGCACATGATGAACTTAAAATTCTGAAATAGGTTGGTTTCAAAACTATCAGAACAAAGTGATTAACTTTTAACAGAATGTACTTTGTTGATTTGATGACGAATTACGAACTGGAGGGAAAATGAAAAGGCAGCTCATGTAAAGCTGCATCATCTTGTGCCTCTGTTGAGACAACACTATCACCTTTGCTGGCAGCAAAAAATCTGTCAGGCTTTGTCATCGTTTTGCATCAGAGTGTGACCCACAAGCAGACGTACCCTCAGCCGTCACACAGCACCGTGCCAGGGATCGCTTGCAGAACTACAGCGGCCGTATAACTGGGGAATATTGCTCCTGCCAGCTCTATGGAACACTGACAAACCAAGGGAACAGAAATATATTGCTCTTTTTATTCTCTTTGTGTGGATCTTCATCAACCTTACCAGTTTTCAGTTCCAATAATAGCTATGTATGAATTTTATTTTTCAACATTCTACTTGCAAAGGTTTGGCTTCAACTGAACTGTCAGATATTCCTGATTGCCTGCCCTGTTGTCCTGAGCTTGCTTTCTTACACACTACTTGAGTGAGACACAGGTCACAACCATCACACTTAGTTTATGGAAAACATATCAGAATCCCTTTGATCACGTTATCCTGACCTCTCAATTTGAAAGAAATGTAGCAGTAGGAGATTTCCTCTCTTCCTATCTCCAGATCTTTCTTTTTTTGTAACAGTAACACTGGCTTCCAGACCCTGCTTGTGTTCTTCTTTGACATCCACTTTGTATTATCCTCACTTCTTCATATTATTTACCTTCTTTTTAACTCATTATTGGTTTAAATTATTTCACCTACCGTAAGTACTCACTCCCAACACCTCCAGTCTCTGCCAATCCCAGTAAATTTGATGTTTATCTTGGCTAGTACTTGTGCTTTACTTACTTACATAGTTGTTTATCCTAAAGCTCACAAAACATCTATATTGTCTTAAGCTTGAGAAAGGACATATTTCAGGAGAGTTCCATTTGCCTCTGAATAAGGTCTGCATGAACAGAGAAAATAATTGCTAGGATTCCTTTTCTCTGAGTGCCTGATGTCCTATGTGAATTCAGGAAATCAGGCAGGGGAACACTTTGCTTTCCTGCAGCAGGATCAGAAGAGATACAGCGTCTGTCAGCTCTGTGCATTGCCTTGGTTAGGAGAGGATGCGGGTCCTGGGTAAATTTCTCTCGTAACAGAATGAGCAAATCTAAACCTGACTTTTCCTGTTAAAATTCTCATCTTCTTTCCTCACAGGCACAGAGGTGTCACACCTTGACTTGTTGCTGTGCCCATTCACTGAGCAATGTCACCAAGTCTTGGTAAGGAAAAGTTCTTTGTGAGTGGAATGACACGTTCACTTTCAGAGATGTGCTCAATCATTTCCGTAACAAACCCATTAGCGGGTTGGAAGCTCCAGTTGAGAACCAGGTCGGCATGGGTAATGGTGTGGACAGAGGGGGCTAAGGTGCTAGGGTTCATTTCTAAGCACTTTTGATGGATTTCACATTATTCTCATTCACAAAGTGATGTGGCTTTCGGGTGCTTATGAGTAATGAGTAGAGCTGGTTTGTTTAGCGTCCCTGTCCCCCAAGGCCACTGCCCTTTGAGAGGGAACAGCGCGTACCACTGCTGTTGGCAGCCGTGCTCCCAACCTGACGCAGTCGGTTTGGGGGGGCCACGAAGCCGGCAGAGATGACTCATTCCGCCTCAGTGGCTCATTGAGGAGCTGCAGGGAGAAGCTATTTATAACCAGACCTTTCAGGTTCAGCACAGCAGCATCGGGAGGAGAGGGACAGAGTGGGGATGGCACATAAGATCTTCTACATACAGATCAACCCCCACCCCAATATTGTGGGCCCCAGCTGGCTTCGGCCGGCCCTTTTTCCCAAGCTCAGCTGTCTGGGCGCTCTGGCCCTGGTGTAAGATTCTGCTGATAACTCATCAGCTCCTCAAAGAGCAGGGAGACAACTGCGCGTATCGTCAGTGTGAACAAAACACAAACTCTTTCTGCTGTCACTGCTAAGCTGGCTCTTGCTGATTCTTTCTGAACCATGGCCATAGCATTGTCACCTTATCTTTTCTTTGTGTCTCTCCATGCTTATCCCTGGCTTGCCACTAAGATGAGCTCTTTTCATGGGTGTTTTCAAACAGTCTTTATGCTGCCAGCAAATCCTATTTAAACCTCCTGAGGTTTCTCTTATATACAAGCTAACACTATAATTTATGGAACTGTAGTTGTTTTTTCGATCTTGCCATGGACTCATTTCATGTTTAGGTGCTTCCATGACTCCATATGTGAAACAGAGATAATGATACCCCCTGGGTTAAGCACAGTGTGATCTATAGCTATGAAACACCACCTAAGTGGTAGTATTATTACCAGAGAGAGTCACAGAACAAAAGGAAAGCATATTACACAACAGTCAAGGACAGCATGTGTTAAAGAAAATATTTACTACGAACACATATGTCTTTGTATCTAGGTAACTGTGGCCTTTATCTTGAAGCATATTAGCATACATTAAAATTATTGAATTTTATGTTAAACTAAACTTCTTCAAGTCTTCTGTTCCCTTAACTGGCTTTTGAATTTAAAGCCGCATGGCACCAGGGCTCCTGCGGCGTGAATGCTTACCTTGTTTTTGTCCTACCTCTGCCCTGTTCTTAAACCAATTTACGTTTCTGGAACTGGACTGCAGTTAGGAGGCTCCTTGGCTCCTGTCATTCTGTACGCTTCTTCCCATAGTTTAAATGGTTTGTATTGGGCCCTTCATCTTCTTTTTCTTCTCTCTACTTCTTCCTTCCTACCTGTTTTCGCTAAGTAGACAACTGGCTTTGCGATATACGACTGGTGTACAGCTTGAGTATAAAGTCTCTTTAGGTTGGTAGATCCATGGGTTCTTTGGTGTTTTCTCTTTTGGCTGCATTATGGACACAGAGGTGTACTGGCCTTTTATACAGGGTTTATTATCTTCATGCAGAATCTGTACTTTAATAATTCTCACCTTCAGTTTTGGCAACCAACTAAAGGGGAAGTCCACCCTGCATAAAACCAAAGAGCGCTGTGGTGATAATTTATTTCTCAAAGCCCCATAATAAGACTGCAGAGACTTGTGGATGTGAGACGTACCTTATGTGCTTCAGCTCATAATCTGGACTGAAGGCGGCCTCTGCACAGTAGCTCCAACTGTCTCCATGTTATTTTCCTGAATCTCAATTTGATTTTGGAAGAAGCAGACCTCTGGCTCTTTTGGTTCCAAAGAAGCCTCTGAAACATCAACAAAATGTAGCTGGTGCAGAGGTAGTTGTATTTGTATTGAAAGAAAGAGACCATATTTCAGGGGTGTGAAGTGCCGTGGTTGGGGTTTTTTTTGAGTGGTAAACTAAGATACGCAGTGATTATAACTTTAATGGCAATTTTGCTCCTTGCCTCTTTCTTCAGCAAATTTTACATAGTAGATAAAATGGTTCTTAGAGCTGTTGGTGTATCATTTCAGCAGCTGCCTTGTCTTCCCTTTGGCACCTGAGTCCAGTGTATGTGGTGCCTGGCTCCCCTGCGTCTCACCACCTCCCCTCTGCCCGAGGGGACACTCTTGTGACACTCTTGTGACGTCCCCTGGAAGGGGATCCCAAGGACAGGTGCTATGGCCAGAGAGCACACAAGGAGATGTGCCCAGGTTTGGCTCCACGAACCCAGAACCGGGAGGGCCAGGAGGGGAAACCAGGAGTGTGCATACCTCTGAGACTGAAAGGATTTACCTCCCTGCATTTCCAATTGCTTGTTTTCTATCTGGGGAAAATCCCTTTTGACAGCCCAGGCGGTGAGCTTCTAATGCCTGTCTCCGGCTCATTTTTCACTTCAATCCCTCGGCGAACGGATTTTAATGCTTGATGGATTCAAACGAAATTATTTCCGTTCCTGTGGCTTTGCAAAAGCCTCTAGGGTGTGTGTGTGTGTGAGCACAGAGGAGGAGGGATGGGACTCGCTTTCGTTACACTCCAGTAAGCCTCCTCTCCAAGGGAAATGTATTTCATTTCTTCATTTCAGGCTTTCTTGCTGATGATTCCTCCCATGCTGTCCTCCTGGCTCTTGGGTCACAGGAGGGCCCGTAAAATACGTGCTGTTCCAAGTGGTACAGGATGCAGTGGTCCAGATCAGTGTTTCTGCTGCAAGTGGGGACTCAAACAATATGACCAGGCTGTGCTTCCAGGAGTAGCACTGGGTTGGGGGAATAACTATGGGAAAACGTTCATATTCCCCAGGTCTAGCTGGGAGGGAGACAGCACCACAGACCGAGGGATGGGGTCACTGGCTGAAGCGTTGTGTGGGGTATCAGCAGACTTTACCATAGATGTCTTGTTTGAACATGCGTACAATTCACCATACTTCTATTGTAATGGAGAAGTGTTGCCTTTTATTACGATTTCCAGCATCTCCTTCCAGCAGAAATCACTGCAGGGAACTGTGCAAGGGCTCTGCCTGCCCAGTATTCAGTAATCAGTCAGAATTTCAGTTGCTCAGCCACCGTGTGTTTCTGCTGGGCTTCTTCCACAGAGTTCCAGTGTCTGGGAGGCTAAACCCTTATATTTAAATGCTTGATATCTCACCACCCTTCTATCCAAGCCAAATCTTCATCTTAAATAAAAATTAACAAAGCAATTGTTTATAATACATTGCTCTAATAAATACCACCAGCATGCCAAAGATCCTCATTCTCTGAAGGATTTGGAGTGTTGCATGAAGCTGATGACATCTCTGAGTGTATAAAATTACGGTTGTTAAGGGTGTGCTAAGCCCACTTGGTGATACCATATCTAGATTAAGTTGTTTCAAATTATTATAACTGCTACCAAGCTGTCACTTGCTCAGACAGGGTAAAAATCTTGTTCCTGGAGTTGGAAATGTGTTGTGTTCCTCTTCAGCATCCGCCTGCCTGTCTTCTAGGGCAACCTCCTATGTCCATAGCCTCCTGTGAACACTTGTTTAGAGCTATTGATTTTCACGATAGTGTGTATTGTGTCATGCTGATAAAGCGGATGGATCCAGGGACTACAAGGTGTAGCTTGTGAGTTTTGTTCCAGTTTATCTGTCTCTTTATATTATTGCAAAACCCCACTTCCTCTAACTTTTTTCATTGTAAGTATTCTAATTCTCATTCTTTGTTGTGTTAAATCCACTGTCTACAGGTGAGAAGCCCTGTTTTATCAGTGTGGCTTTCTATTATGTTGTATTGGAGACGATTAGCTTGCATTATAAATACTCAAAATTATACATAAAGCATATGTTGAAGTTTTAGTTGTAAATACAGTAATGGGATGATTTACTTATTCTTGCTTGTAATTGTATATTTATTACAACCTTGTCAATAGTCCACAAGATTTTCAGCCAGGGGCAGTAAATTGAATGTTAATGAACTTTGGAACTTCATTAATAAAATCATGCTAAGTCTGTTAGGTAGAAGAGGATACTAATTTATGAAGTAGTAGATACTGTCTGGCCTGAAAGCTTCAGCTACTTATTACAGCAACAGTATAGGCAATGCTCTTTTTACATATCTCTAGATTGTAAAAAAATAAATCTAATTGACATTTTCCGGAGGATCAATAAGAAATTGAATTAAATGTGAATAAAAAGGGAGTTCTTAAATTGCTGTCTTTCTGCTGGAAAACGTGGAGATTTTACTGTAGAAGTAACTGATTCATTAACCTTGTGCTTTGTCACCACAGAAAGGAAGTAGAAAAATATCTGGAAAATGTGGTTTTTAAATACTCCAGTTTCAGCCCATGTTCTGGATTGCTTGTGTGCTGTTAATAATGTTTATTAATATTTTGGTTGAACATTTTCTTAAGTCACCAGTGTTCCTTTTGACAAAGGCGAGTTGTGAATCCAGCTGGATACCCACTGGATTTCCTTGCTGCAGATCAAATTATCTAATATTAATACATATTAGCATCAGACTGCATTTGCGAATAACTGGATAACTTATTTTAGTACTGGTTTCCACCACACTGTTGGAGTGAGGATGACACAGACTAGCAGTTACCGATAGTGACAGAACACAGTGTCAGTACCCCAGGAAAGCATTGTGTTGGGTGTTTTGTTTCACTTATTGTCTCTTTTACTTAGTTGGCAACTCTGGGACCAATAAGTCTTTCTGCACTGGAAAGGCTCAGAGATATGGCTGGTGTCTTTCAGCTGGAAAATCATCATCAAGCTTTTCTTTCTGATCCGTGTTGTACTGACCTCCCCACGTGTGCTGCCCTTGCTCAAGCCCAGGGCTTCCTGCGCCTTTGGCACGGTAAACAATACTCTTGGCTGCTACCCTTAAATGTTTTTCTAATCTCCTATTTACTCATATATCCAGTTTCTATAATCCTTTAATGTTGGCAGGCTTATCAGTGTAATGTCTGAATTTTACCTGGATATCCCTTGCTCTCTGTGAGGTTGTTGTTTTGTTGGGTTTTTTTGGTTTTGCATTTTGGTTTTTTTGTTTGGTTGGTTGGTTTGGTTTTAATTGGATGTAAGACTGCTTCTAGCGTCATACTCACTCGTATGCCTTTGTCCAATTTAATAAATGTTTCATTTCCTTTCAAGCTGATAGCGTATTTGTTTGTCACTGCAACACTGAATTTTCCTCCTATGAGCAGTTTACCGGAGGTAGCAACGCTTTGCTACTGCCTGCAAAGTTTGTGAAGCTGTCTGATCCGCAACATTTCTTGCATCTTCTTCCATATACCAAATATTTCCTTGGTCTGTCCTGGTTGTCTTAGCACCTGTGTGATTGTACATTATTTTATCTCTGAGCTTAATATGCTTTTCTCTCTCAGATCTCCTTCTTCGTATAATTTGTGTTTTCATTGTGTTTAAATCTGACTTGCAATTAATTCTGGACTGGATGATCACCATAGATTTGTTATTTGATCTTCTACCAGTCTTGAAAATTTTGAGGGAAAACCAATTCCTTAATAAGAAGCCAGAGCATAATCCGAATTTTTAGCAAGATCTCAGTTGAGACACCCCTTAGTAACCTTTGAAAATGTAAGAATCAGCCAAGCACATGCAGTTCTTCAGTTTCACTTTCCTTTTTTGTATTTGCCTAAAAAAAATCCTTTACACTTCATTTTTTACGTGAAGTGCAATATCACAAAATGTATTAGGATTTTTAAGGGGTTTGCACTGCCAGAATTTACTGGAACCTTTTACACGTTTCACATGCATCAAAACTGAGTATTAAGAAAAATAAAGCTTTTGATTGTCTTGCCTTTTACTGACATATATGGCATTTAGATGAAGAAGGATTTCTAGCACATACACATGCAATTTAGTATTTTCCCACTTGCCTTCTGTATTCCAGACTACAGCTCTTCTGGGCATCTTGGTAGCTGCTTCTGTTCCATTCAAGTTACACTCTTTGGCATCTTTTTACTCCTGATACCATATGGAATTCCTTAATCCTTCTGCACCCAAACTGCTTTAGAAGTTATTCTTTATTAATGACACTTTTCCAGCAGTCTCTAGTTAGCATGAAGGCTTTTGCTATGTCCCTGTTCCGGAGCCTGGGCAACTAAACCACTTTTAGAGAGTTAGAGTTGCCAGGGCTTGGGGGGATCGCAGTCCAGGCAGCGGAAGGGATGGTGTGGGAATGGTACCTTTGCAGAGCGGTCAGTCCTTATTTTTTTCCAAAAAGAGGATACCTGATAAGACGTATATTCAGAATGGAGGCAATTTTATTTGCCTGATTACAGTATATTACAAAAATATACTTCTGTAGAACAGAATGAAACTATCAGAGTAATTGTTGCCACAAGAATCACAAGGGAATGGCCTGGGCCCTTAAAGGAAATACCCTTCAGGGCACTTCCTTGAAGAGATTATTTTTGAACAAAAGAATAAATCTGCAGAAAATAAATCCAATAAATCCCAGTTTGTTACACAGCATTAAGGCCTGTGAGTGCTGGTGCTAATTCCTCCCAGCCAGTGCACAGGTGTAAGGAGCGGACGTCCCCGCTGAAGGACAAAGGCACAGGGTACGAATTCTGCTCTCACACGCTCTTCCCAGGAAAGCCAGTACAGCCACATCCGTGTAACTGGGCAGCAGCTTTTCCCCAGCTGTGGGGACACCAGCTGTCCCAGGGCACAGGGCTGCGCCACAAAAGCCCTGGGCTGCACCCTTAGTTTCGTGTCTTCTGCTGCTGTGGGCTGCAATCTCTGCACAAGTTGTTGCTGCTATGATTATTATTATCAATTATTATTATGTGACGCTGCAGATCTGTTCCCCTCCCTCCAAGATGCTGTTTCTGCCAGAGCCTTTTCTGCCTTTGATCACAGCCAAGAAGACGGCTTTGACATTGTGTATATTCCCCTAGCCCACTGCAAAGTCCTAATCCTTCTAATAGCTGGAGGTTTTCAGTTTAAGTCTTTTATTAATATTCCATCTTAATTGTAAAGCACTTCAGTGATATCTGAAAGCCTGTCTTACATAACAGCGTTATCCACACTTGAGTCCTTCAGAGCTGGAGTGTCAGGAAAAACCTCTGTTTGATCTGCCTAGTCTGTCATTAGTCCTCATGCCTTTAATGCACAAACCCATTAGAAATTAACAATACGTTTCAAATGTCAAAGCTCAGTCAATGTATATTTTGAAATATTTGATATTATTAGAAAGAGTATGAGTTGCTGTCATGTACGGATTTCAATGATGTAGTTAGCAAAGTCTCTATAAAGGCTTCTAGGAGCCTTGTTTGCAGCTGTAAATCATCTGGAAAGTGAAAGAAACTATAGGAAATTGAGAGAACTAAGATATTTCATAAAGTGCCAGTGCCGACAAGATCTTACTAAACATTAGCTTTTTTTGGGCTGGGTAAATAGATGAGAGCACTTGGAAACTGGGAACTACTTGTTTCCTCACTGTGAACATCCCACAAAGTCACTGAAAAGGAAGAAAGCAGCATTTTGCTAATCCGTAATCAGCCTTTAAGAAGTATGGCTCTTAAGATTTCAATTCATTGTGGATGATCATCCCTTTTCTCCTTATACTGCTTCAGCTATTTCAGGCAATTGCCAGTTTTTTCCCAATGTTTACATATTTTAGTAAAGACTTAAAACTAACAAACTGGTGAGTTTAAAATATGAACCTTCACGTTTACTTGTCTTAAGGAGATTTTCTTCAGGAGATTGATGCAGCTCACACATAGATTGTTCAGACTGAACAAAGTCCAAAGAGTAAACAGAGAACTTTCCTGGTAAACTAGTGCAGGAAACAAACACTTTATTAATAGAGTTTGATGTTATTAATAAGCAGATAAAGCAGAGATGTGAACTTGAGCTCCAGACAGCAAATATGAACCTCTCCTTAAATCCCACTTCAAAAGATAAAGAACATACCAGCACATACCTGCAGTTTGTGTTTATAAATAATCCAGAAGCAGAAGACTTCTGTTTTCTCCAGCTTCTGAACTTGTTGCATTAAAAGATTTTTAGAAGCCTGCAACTTTTCTACTTTGTACCTGGACAGGAACTCTTAAATCCAAAGAGCTGAGAACACCTTTGGAAAACAGGTGTTACTGTCTGTGCTTCCCATGGGAAGAAACCGAGGCATGGTGTAAAAAGCTCAAATCCCATCAGTATGTTTTGCTGGGGGCGCAGATGTCAGGATTTAGCATTCAGAAATTCAAATAAAAGCCCAAGCATTCAGAGTGGTCATGAACTCTCATCTGGACACCCAGCTCCGTGCTTATACACCAGTGTGTGCTACCTGCCTGGAAACTGCGAAGCTGATTTCTGCTACTGCACGAGATAAACTGCTCATTCTGTATGAGTTAATTTGATCCTTTAATAAGTGTGAAACAGAAATGCTTCTCTAGTTGTATAACAGGATTTGTTGGAAATTACTAAAAACCTACATTATTCAATATAACTTGATAATTGTCCTAATGAGATGTTGTTACATCAGCTACCAAAATGTATCACCCCTCTGAAATGAGGCATAAAAAGCATTTTGCAACTAACTTATTTGTGCTATTGACAAATGACTTTGTCTGAAATCGAAGGGTAATTTAGGCACAATGTAACTACCTAAGCTGCAATTTGTTCAGGACATCAGGGCTTTTATTAAATTCTTGCAGAAAAAAAACCCAACAACAAACAGATCTCCAAGATTATGAATCCTCCGTGCTTTGGTTTATTTTCTGGTACCAATGACACTGGTAGCAGCAGCTTGCCCCTTTCTCCCTCTGCTGGCTCAGCAGCTTGCACAGGAGCTTTGAGCAGCTGAAACAAGGTGTCCTGCTGAAACAAGTTGGTTTTCATCTGCTGGCCACATATTCCTGACCCTCTTCTCTTGTCTCAGTACCAGGGCTATAATTTTTCATCTGAAAGGGACTACTGGCTGCTAAGAGAAACCTGACCATGTTTTGCAACTCATGCAGTGTCCCTTCTGGTTCCAAGCCAGCTGTGCCAAACCCCATGTCTCCCTGGAGCTGTTTTCTACCAGAACTGTGTGCGTTATGTACCAATATCTGTGTTCGCTATGTAAAATATTTGGGAGGGAGCAGCTCTACGGAGAGAGAACAGCTGCCCTGGAGATAAGAAGTGATTCACTCCAGCCGATCCCAAATGAATTTGAACTCACAGCAGCTATTTCGTACTCTTGCCTGTTTGTTGTATAACCCAGTTTATGTTGTGTAACCGAGCTGTCACATGACGGTAGCTCATATTTTAGTCGGCGGTAGTGAAAGGGTCAAAGGATGAAAAGCAGCAGCTACTTCTATTCTGATTTCCCAGGTACATCCATAGTGGCAGAATAAAATATGAGGACTGATGTACAGTAATCTTCGGATGCCTTAATACCCTTCCCACTGGAAAGAGCCTTCTCCCAAAATAAACACAAGAGGTTTTCTTTGCCAGGAGACTGGCCAGAGATCAGGCTGCCAGGCAATGAGCAACCAAGAGCAATTCATTCAGCCTCGTCCCCAAACTACTTCCAACCCAGACCACAAATATCTGGCCTTCAGTGCTGCTCTTTTTCCCATCCATTCCCTGAAACTAATTATTTAGTCGGTTGATCAATGACCTTTTTTTTTTTTAAACTGGCAAAGATTAAATGTTCCGAGTCAGAAAAAAAAATTTAAAAAGCAGGCTTTTTACCTGATAATCAGGGATCTTTTTTAATGCAGCTGAAGAGTCCACCTGTCTCTGTGAAAAGCAGCCATAATCCTGTGGTCCAGATCGTGTTTCAGAAAGAGATGACTCCACCACACACACGGTTTATTGTGACTGTAAAACATCTGCATGGGCTCGTAAAAAGCTTTGCTCTTATCTAGGAGAGCTCAGGTCATCTGAAAGTGGAAAATTATAAAGTGATTCAATTTTTCCTTCCTATATTAATTGCTGCTTTCAATATAAGCCAAAGACAAGGCAAGCAACTGAGCATTCCTTTGCTGTTTACTCTTTGGCGCACTATCGTTTTATGCACTGAGATGGCGTCAAATGGACAGAAGCACCAGTTTTGCTTCAGTGATTTTCAGAGTATTTTTTTTTCCTAGAACCCATACTCACATCTCCACTTTAATGTGCTACCTGCCTGCCTTGTGGTTGACCTCCACTTGCACAGCAGTCTTCTCTACATAGATGTGACTGTGAAGTTAGTTGTAGTTTGGCAACAGAGATGTCTGATACGAAAGAGGTGACATTTGCCAGCTGTGGGCACTAAAACTGCAAAGCTGAGCCAGCTGTATCAGCTTAATTAGTTGCATTCCAGCCTTGTGAACTGGAAGACAGAGACTCAAAAAGTGTGTGGGAGGAGGAGGTAGGGTGAGGAGTAATTCCAGGAAAATTATTTAGTTTTGGTAGACACCTGGAGTAGGGACAGCTGGGTCTCTTCTCATGAGTTGACTAAAGTTAGGCCACACATGTTAGCTCAGGAAGCTCAGAGCTTCCATTGCATCTTCTTTCACATTATTTTGTTTAACGAGTGAAGAAAGGGTTGGGGCATCATCTCTGTGTGAAGTGTGGCTTCCTGCTCTGATGGGCCTCTCACGTGCAACAACGTGGAGCTGTGGAGTCAAGCCAAGGTTTGTGCCCTCATGGAATATTGTTGTGAAAAGGTTTGTCGCTTCGCTTTGGGAACCATCCCCTCTTCTTCCTCAACACACGCTTATGATTGCTCTTACCTGCTTTTCCCACTGCCAGCTCCGTGGGCACAGCCTGGCCTGCTGGTGAGCTCTGTGCTTTTTATCATAATGTATAGGGAGCTTCACCTTTATCCCTACCCATTTTCTTGTCCCTTTATCTCTCTGTTATCTTGCTTTCCTCCAGCTGTGTTCTTCCCGTAGTTCATCCATTCCTCTTGTGGAGTGTTATTTTTGTTCCATTGCCCTTCGTCCTCCTTTCCCATTCCCATAAGTTATTGCAGGATCACACTGGGGCCTTTCCCGGCTTCAATGCCATTTGACCGTAGAAAACAGTGACTTCCAATCCATCTGCCCATCTTGTCCTGACAAATCCAAAAGGGAAGTTCTCTGTTTGCAATCAGGATGCAAGTAACCAGGGTGGATTTGAGCATGGGGATTACAGCCAGAACAATAATGCCTTTGTAATGCTGTCGGGATTATTCCTCTCCCGTGGAGTAAAACCTGAAGAGCAATACCAAGTCTTCAAGCAAACAGAATCTCCAGCTGTCAGCGCTTTTGCTTCCTCTGGTGGCAGACACATGTCTGCCCAAATACAATGTGCCGGAAGACTGACACTTGGCACCTTTATGACTATTGAAACATGGCATGTTTCTGAAACCATTTAAATGAGATGGAGAGATAGTAAAGGAAGGGCCATAAATGAGAGCTAGACGGTTCATCTTCTGTTACACGACATATTGCTGATGAGTATCCTGATTCTCAGCCCAGTCCAGCTCAGATTTTATTGTGCTTTGGGAAATTGTTCATATGATATCATACTTAGCCTAGACGATGATGTTTTTGCAAATGCAGGTGACAGAAATAATAAATACTAAGAAACTAGTACCAAGAGAACTGCTGTAAAACATCACAGACTCTTTGTGCCTTCCTGTCAACAGCTTCCTGGAGACTTTTCCATGGGCAGTTCTCACTCATTTCACTCTCAAACTCCTTTGCTAGGCCACAATCTTTAACTGAAATTAAAAAACACTCTTCTGCATTCAGGGCAGCCAACGCAGCCCCTGCTTGTTTGAACAGTATTCTCAATTTTTTCAAAATTTTTCTCTACACAAGTGAAGCCAAAAAGAATTGACTAAACTCCTTCCCTGAAAACAGTCACACATTTGCTAATGTGCATGCTTTTTGATAGCACTTTTAAGGAAACACAGGATTTCACACTTACAGGCAGTGCTGTAGTTGTCATTGCACGATGGAATTGGATCTACCTTCCCCTGTCAGCCCCAGGCTATTCACTCGCTCCAGAATCTCGCGGGTCTGGGGAGGGACGCGCAGCTCCCCTCTGGCTTGGCCTCTGAATCACATGGATAGTTTTTACTTAGCTCTGTCTCCAGAAGCCGTGAGCACGCACATTACATAATGTAATCTTCGTGTCTTGAGGATTCAGGCCTGTCCTCTTTTGTGCTGCCAGATGGAAGAGGAGCCATGCTCTCTCTGGAGAGATGTCCCCGCGCGTCTCACTGCTCAGCCGTGCTGGAATTATGCGCGTCTCTCTACAGCCGGGCACTGTTGTTCCCCGGCATTTGGCTCTGGAGTAGCTAGCTCTTTAGTATGCAGTGGATGCTACCCAGCCGCTGTGATCCCAAGATTGATTTGTCTAGAAAAAGAGATAGATGAAGAACCTTCAAAATGGATTTGTGAGGAGGATGCGCTCCAGATTCTCCGAACAGCCCGAGTTTGTTCCCAGCTGAAACCCAAATACAGTTGTCGCGGACAGCCAGGTTTCTGGTTTTTGCTCTCACTCTGTCCCATTTCACAGTTTTTTCAGCTGCTGCTGCTGTTTTGTTGCTCGGTTCTGTAACATGGCCCCTGCCTGCATTGTTATTGCCTCTGTTAGTCAAGCTGTTTCTTGCCCTGATCCCTGAAGTGCTCTCCAAAGTGATGAATCACAACTGCACTAGTGAGTCCCTTCTCACTAATGAGGCATCTGCTCCAAATTCTGCAGTGCTCAGTCAATCGAGGCAAGGAGCTACAGCCCACCTGTAGCCAGCAGTGTCACTGCAGTCCTCAGGAATAGCTCAAAAGACCCCAAGGAGAGCGAGGGCAGCGTTAGTCAGGCTAGACAGGAATTTTATCTGTGCGAACTTCTTCACAGCGATGCTTCGTCAGCACCAGCTGCAACTCCAGAAATGGCAACTTCTCTAGAAGCAACGTTACATCCTGACAGAATTAACTTCCCTGGGCCTGAGAGGTATTGAGAAATGTACATTTCAGCCTCCTGCTACCTCTGAGCTTCCAGGCAGAAGAGCCCCTGCAGCAGCCACCTCTCCAGTAATGCAGCTGCAGTAGGGAAAGTCAGGGCTTGATTCATCCAGCCATTAGTCGTGGTTCTGCACTGCTGCTATCAAACAGGGCCAGCCTGTTCTCTCAAAACAAACAAAAAACAAACCACAACCAACACAAAACAACAAAAAGGTACCTTGACTATAATTAAGAGCCGAAATGACACTGAAGGTACGAATGGGAAACTGTTGCTTGACAAACGTCCTCACCACAAACCCCTTTGACAGCCCATTTAGCCATGACATCATCTGCTGCCAAGTGACCAAAGCAGGAAGGGGGCAGAGGGACCAGCCTCTCCTCTCTGCCATCCTGAGGATGGATGGAGGGCACCTTGTGCAGGAACTGCATGTGGCTGCTGTGCATCTGGTGCTGATAGCACAGCCGAGGGAACAGAACACACCAAGCCAGGGCTGCAGCAGAATTTTTGTGGCAGCTTTGCCTGGACCGCATGTGTGACCATAGCAATGGGGGCACAGCAGCACGGCTGCAACGGGACACGGCTGCAGAGTAGTTGCACTTGGGTTCTTGCAGAGAAGACTGTGTCATCACAGCATAGTAACTGCTGTGCATGTGCCAGCAAGAGCAGAGCTAGCATGAGTAAGCTTATTATGTGATAATCACACCTTCATCTTTCTGGGTACATAAACTGCTGAGGTATCCAAGTCTGGCAGTGAGGCACAATCACTGTCTGAAGATGAGCAAGAAGGAACCAGGTCCTTTCCTTACTGGAAATATATGTCTGATTTGACACCATTATCTTTTACTGTTTTTAAACAGAACGTCATTATTGAACCACCTGTTGCCACTTAATTACCTGGGTTTGATTACAAAGATTTTAAGTAATCGGCTTCTTAGTTATAAACTCCTTCAGTTTTCTGTCCTTCTATGATGTGCCCTAAGAAAGCCTCCATGTCCACCTCAAAGGCTAGATCAAAACTTCTCCTGTGGGCTATGTCAGGCAGGCCAGGGTGAACACGCAGCTTCCTCTCATTAACTTTGGGAAACCTGGAATTTGGATCAAGGCTCTGAATCGCCTCCGTTATAACCGTAAGAGCCATAGGTGCTGACCTGTACAGCTGGTATCCACCATGGTCCCGTTTCAGTAGGTTGAGCACCCAGCGGAGCACTCAGGTGGGCCCCGGTCCCCACAGCACACGAACTCCCGGTGCGGGAGCGGAGGCACCATGCGAGGGACACGCGTGGGGGCAGAGGGTCACCCCACGGGGCAGGGCTGCTCCTCGGAGGCACGAAGCTCCTTCCCTGGGAGATGCGGGATCCCCGGCGGTCAGGCCTCCCCCCGCTGCCCCCGGGACGCCGCCCCCGCCCTTCCCGTCCGCGCCGCCGCCGGGGGCGATGCTCCCGCGGCTCGACCCTCCGCGGGGCTGCGGCCCTGCGGTCCCNGGGGAGGCCCCGGCTCACCTGGAGAGGCGGCGGCGGCGCGGGGGGAGCCCCTGCGGGGGGACGGTGCCCGCCAGCCCCCGCCGGAGCGCCCCTTCCGCGGCCTTTGTCTGCGCTGTCACATGGGCCGCGGTGCGGGATTTAAGCGGGTCTCCGCAGGACATGCCGTGAGCGGCGCGCCGCAGCCCTGCCCGCAGCGGCAGCGCTCCGCCCGGCCGGGGATGCGGCTCTAGCAGCCCCGCGATGAGCGGCTCCTCCATGGCGAAGAGCGAGTCCCGCACTTCGCTGCTGAAGGCGGCGGGGAGCCGGAGGGCGGCGGGCGCACAGCCCCGCGGCAGCCGCGCCCGGGACGGCAAAGGACAAGGCGGGCAGGCCGGGAGGGAGCAGAGCCAGGACCCGCTCCCCGGGGAGCCCAGTGCCCGCAGGCCGCTCTGCCACCCGGGCGCCCGGGAGGACGGAGCGAGGGGCGCGGGGAAGCTGTCACATGGATGGGGGGAGAGCCAGCCGGAGCCGGCGGAAGGAGGTCCAAGGAGAGGCAGCGGCAAGGAACCGGTGCGGACATCCAGGCACCACCACCTCCCGCCGCACGCCAGCCACGGTCACCCCCAGGACCAGCATCAGCTCTCAGACAGGGATGGGGAGGAGGCAGAGGAGGACTTTTTCTGCAGTCACAGGCAGATGTCCAGCAGAGAGTCCCTGAAGCTCTCGGAAGGCGCTTCACCTCTGTCCAAATCCAGCAGCAAGTACTCCACCAAGTCCAGCGGCAGCGATCGGTCGGTGGAAGCGGACCCCCTCTTCCACCAGCTGCACCCCATGCTCAGCTCGGTCTTCGGCCAGGTAAGGGGGAAAGCGCCTCTCGCCCCCTCCCTCCCTCCCTCCCTGCCCGCCCTCTGCGCCCCCTCCTCCTGCCCGCTCACGGACCTTCGGCTCCCGGTTGCGGAGCCCCCGCGCCCCGGGCTGTGGATGCACTGCTGCCTGCCCGCCCTGCACAACTTCTCCCGGCGCTGCGGCACCGCCGGGGCGCTCAGGGCCGGTACCGAGGAGGGCTCGGGGCCGATACCGAGGAGGGCTCGGCGCCGGTACCGAGGAGGGCTCGGCGCCGGGGGGGCGCGGGTCGGAGCCCCCGCCCGCCCCGCCGGGCGCTCTCGGTGGTGCTGGCGGGTGAAGTGTCGGTGCTTTTTCTGTCGCCGGGGGAAGTTGTGGCTCTGCCTGCTGAGGGTGAGAGAGAAGCAGATCTTAAAAACGTATTTACTTATTAGATTCTATCTCTCTGGCTCCCCGCCTTGCTTTGCTGTATTTGTTTACATCTCCTTATGGTACATTTCTGTACAATCAGCATATGAATCATTTCTGATGGCAGAAGCTGTCGGGAGAAGGTAGTGGGGAGGACGACAAAAAAAAATCCTGACCCAATTCCGAAGCCTTCCCAGTCACTATGTTAGGATGGAACAGATGCTTTCGTTGTTTGCAAGCTCTTTCGGTACAAAGCTGTCGCTTTTAGCTGCTTCTGGTAGTGAAATTACCCAACAGGGCTACCCTCTAAAAATGAAAAGGCAGAGGGAGACGGGCTCGAAATTTTCTTTTAGAGCCATTTAGGGATGTTACTGGGAGATGTAATCTCCAGGAAGATTAATGTAACTGCAATCTCCCAGAAGCACGATTATAGGTATAAGCCAGCAGCCTGGGCGGCTAAGTTCCAGCCCTGGAAGTGATCGATTAAACCAGAATTATTTGTGGGGTTTGTTGTTGTTGATTCTTTTTTTTTTTTTTAAGTGAGTTTCAGAGGCTTTTCAGGTTGCCCATTCAAATTAAGATTATGGAGAGAATAAGAAGAATTTTTGTAACTGGCTGGAAGGAGATGATAGACCTGTATCTGTTTAATCTAGTGTTGTCTCCTGTTCAACTTGACTTCTCCAGAGAAAAATCAAACCACATCTGTTCTCCTCAGCAGTTCTATATCCTCACTGACAGTCTGTTATTTATGAATGTTGTGACTGAGTTTAACTCAGAGCGAGTGTTACCCTCTCTGTGCCAGTGGTGTGCCAGAAGTCTAGATTAAAATTTTGTAGTAGCAATAAGGAAGGGCCTGGTGAGCGACTTGATGCTCGACCAGGTTACAAAAAGCAATATTCCAGCACCAGGCTTTGAAATCTGTGGGCTCAGCTCTGACTTGTGCTGTACCTGTAGTTTCGAGGAAAGTGNTGGCTCAGTTCAGACCCGGCTCGGCTCAGACCCGGCTCAGCTCAGCCCAGGCTCGGCTCAGACCCGGCTCAGTTCAGACCCAGCTCGGCTCAGACCGGGCTCGGCTCAGACCAGGCTCGGCTCAGACCCAGAGCACCCTGAGCACCCTGGGCCTGCCCATGCTGTCGGGGCTTGGCCTCTGCCCGGTCCCCGGGCCGCCTGGTGAGTGTGTCAGACCCGGGGAGAGCCCCATGGTCCCCGTGATGTGGGCGAGAGCTGGTCTGAGCATCTGGCTGATGGCCAGGCTCGTGTTCACAGGGTTCGAGAACCTGCGTGGGGCTGGTACAGCCGCTGTGCTTCCATCCCTGCGTGTGTTGGCACAGCCCATGTCCGTGCATGTAGCCCGACACCAAGAGCCTTCGAATAAACTCTTGTCTATATATACACAGCCTGTACGTGTGCAGCCTCTGCCAAGACTTCTCTGTGGCTATGCAACCATCTCTGTACATGTGTGTACATTCCTGTGCTTAAAATTGATCAGCATACATGTACAATCCTGCTTGCTGACACCCGCCATACCTTCCAAGGTACGTCTCACACGTTTTCTATATGGAACGGACACATACACAGACAAACATTGTTCCACTTGAGCACATGCACTCAGCTCATCCCTTGCTCAGCTTGGAGAAAAATTTATCACATTTATTGCTTGTAAAAAGCTTGAGGGATGGGAGCCAGACATACAGAATCACTGAGGGGCGATGGATTAGCTTCCTGCCTGCAGAGGGTCTACCAGCAACCATTACTCTTTGTCAGCAACTTACTTTTTAAACAAATCTGGTTTAAAAGGATATAGAAAGATGTCAAAATAAAACCAAGCTAAAAGAACATTCATTATATATTCTGTTCATGAAATATACAGCAGCACGATCTAATGCACTGAAATACACAAACCTTC
This sequence comes from Pampusana beccarii, assembly GCA_013399365.1. Taxonomy (NCBI): domain Eukaryota; kingdom Metazoa; phylum Chordata; class Aves; order Columbiformes; family Columbidae; genus Pampusana; species Pampusana beccarii. Next base: position 1,054,693 of record VWYH01011240.1, read on the forward strand.
TGGTTAGATTCAGCTTATCTTTTGAGAGAAGAAAATCTTTCAATAATAAATTAATCATCATTTAAATTAGTCCACTCTGCATTCCATCATCCTGTACCACCTTGGTTTTTGTTTCATGCAGCACTGGGTTTGAACAAGGTGTCAGGGGAAGAGTTTAGCTTTAGAGGTGGTGGCTGGGCTGCAGGTGAATTAGCTGTGGTTCTGTGTAGCGTCGCAGCTTCAGTAACTGTTTTTCCCTGATGACTCCATGAGTGGTATTGATTTCCAACAACAAGCAGCTATATGGTGTGCATCCAGTAAAAGACACCTAGCTAACTTTGGGCTCCCTTTCAATAATCCTCTGACATTCCTGTGACCCCGGAGAGCAACAGCGGTGCCCATGAACTTGAGTAATCCTCCGGTTTCAATTGAATGCCTCACTTAGAAATAAAGACAAAGAGCTGTTGTAGCTTGCATGGTCATATTCAGTTTTTTAGTAGCTTTCTCCACCAGCGTAAGCCCATGGACTCAATACCATCTAGGAATGAAGTCATTAGCAGTATCCTAATATTTCTTCCACCCATCCTGCCCTGGAGTACTTTGCACCTTGGAACCATTTTTGGGAAAGAATACATAGCATTGCTTCATCCCACACAGATTAAATGCATTCTCTGCTCTTGGAAGGAAACAGGCAACTGTGTCATGTTATGAAGCATCATGTCATAACGGCTGAAGGCAGGAAGTACAAAACAGCCAGCACCCCCCCTGCGTTCTGCTGAAATGACGCAAAAAAGGGTTTAGGTGGTTTGTAACCAGCTGTGTTGAGATGTATCTGAAGATCTCATACTGGGATACAGAGCTTGATCCTTCCAAAGGTGCTGCCAGATCCTTATTCAAAATAGAAGGGAGGCAGACCTCCATTTTGTGGTAATGCTGCAGGGTTGGTTTGGAGCATTTGGTTAGTTTTGGTTCCCAGGCCTCTGCTTTCTGTAGCACCTCGGCATGCCAGCCGAATACTGACCCCTTGTCTCTTTTACTTTGGAAGAGGCGAGGGAATCAGGGCAGAACTAGCTTCTTTTGCACTAGTCCCAGATGGACAGAGAGTGATTGACAATTATAATATCCCTGAGCAAAGGGAAGGGACCAGGTAAGGTTTGTTTTAAACCATCTTTTTACTGCATATACATGGCAAATTGTGACAGCAGCTTCTGGGCTGTCAAACTTGTACTTGTCTTTTTGTAGTCTATTGATGATCTTGAAAGCAGAAAATATCCACAACACGGTGTGCTCTGGCCAAAACATCTCCTGCGCGGGGACTCGGAAGTGGGGCTGATGCAAAATACATGGCCCAGATCTGCATGGAAGATGTCAGGAGATGGCACATTCCCATCACTTTTCATCTAACGCAGAATAAAGCTAGCTAATTACAGACAAAGCTGTTCTAAACAGAAGTTGACAGTCCAGGCTTTGTTACCTTGAGAGGAATGGAAAATATCCTTGGTCTTTTTAATAACCTTTCTGTTGTTTGTGATTGAATATGATCCAATTGCTCTAATGGAAGAGAATATTATGCACAGCATGAGTCAGCAACACTTTCTTCCTGGAACAGCTGACAGCAAAGTTCGTTCCCAAACTCTCCGCAGAAATATTCCTCCCCTGGATGAGGATCTGGACTGCAATCGCCGATACCTGCTGGTGCCTCCCCTTGAGGTGGAATATGGAACCATCCAAGGTTCATTCGAGGTTAGAAGACATAACTTAATGTGTAGCAAAAGCACTAAAGAACTTGATGCAGAAGAAGAGAGGGAAGCCAGTCGCAGAAGTTCGGAGTGTCAGTGCGTGTTCCAGCGGTCAGGAGCTTTGAAACAAGGCCCTCGACAACACTGGCAGTGGGAGGATGTTAACAATTCCAAATGCTGAGGCTCATCTGAGGTCATCCAGTAAACAAGGCTGGGTTGTTTCTTGTAAAATACACATCTATAACTACCAGCTAAAGGGTAGTTGGGAGCAGTTGAAAGCTACCAATCAATATGTGCACTCTCCGCTCTGTGGTAGGAAAAAAAATAGACCAAAATTCTTATCCTGTCAGGATAAATTAAATAAGGTGATGTATTTTTAAAATACTAAATCTTTAAGGCATGCAATGGGCTTTTAGGTAAACCTGTGGACTTCGGTAAAAAGATGCTAGGAATTAGTTTTCCCTGCTTTACTATGTACTCCCTTCAGTGGTTAACTCCCTGCCTACCGACATTGCGCTGCTGCAGTATTTCTGTTGTGTTGAGAACAACCATCTGATATATATAGATATATATGATGTATATTCCAGCAGGTTAAAGACGGTGCACTGAAACAGGCCTGGCACTTGAGCAGTCCCCCTGTACAAATCCATACTTCCACTGGAAATTTTTACAAAGCAAAGCTACAGTCTGATAAGCAAACCCAAGTTTTGGATTGATTTTCGCTCTTTCTGTTGTGGCTGTTGGATATTTGCTGCCACTGGATAAAGTGTCTGGCAGGTACCAAGTGATTAGCTATGGCGGGATCTAGCGTTTTCCTATGGAATGAGCATTTCTGCCAACGGTGCCTGCCCAAAGCTCAGCGCCGCTGCTTTTTAAAGAATCCAGACATATTAAAACCACCTAAATCACTCCCTGTTCAATGCCAGGTCACCCAGCCTCCTCCCTGCCCTGCGCTCATGTGCCAAATGCTTCTTTCCCGTGAGCTGAGACCTCGCTCTGTGCCAAAACGCATCCACTGAGGTCTCTGCTCTCCACCTTGGACCTCAGGAGAGGAAGGGATGCGGGCACATAGGCAAGGCTTGCATTTCACGAAGTTCCTACTGATTTTTAAAGTTTACAACAGAGCCCCAGACCTTAAAAGAACAGTGTGATTGCCACAAAGAACAGTGTGGGAAAACCAGTATACATGCATGTGCAGCCCTCCCACACGCACACTGACTACCCCAGATATAGGCATACCCACAGATCAGCACCTACACACAAATGTTTTTGACACACTTAGTCTCAGCATCCTGTTCTCTTACAGCAGCCTCAGTTGGAGGAAGGGAGAAAATACTTTCCTTCCGACCTAAGCTTCTAATGACCTTTCTGCCAACTCCACTGTCCTGCCTATCTCTAAGCTGCCTGTGGTGGTGATGGAAATGAGATCCCAGTTTTCCTCCTCAGAGGTCAGCAGGGCCTGTCTGCTAGATTGCGACGTGCTGTCCGATTGCTCTTACGAGATTCAGGACAAATAAGGAGATAAGAAAATTGTTTACAATCGCGACTCTTGGGCTCCTTGCATCTATGCCAGAGTTCTTGCAGAGTCGAAGGTCTGTGACTGTGCTGCAAACGTGGTGCAGGTGAGCTCCCATCACCTCGTCCCCTCCTGGATGGGAACTCCCTGCCAAGCCTGGCAGCAGGTCTGAGCCCTCTCACGCTGCCCTGCACGTTTTCTGCAGCTGCAGCTGCAGGGAAGAAAAGCAGCAGAGCCATCAAACGCGGCAGCGTGCCATGGTGGCTGGCTCTCAATGCTCTGGTACAACCTAACATTTAGAGAGTCACCATCTCAAGTTTTGTTGAGATGCTTTTAAGCCCTGTAAGACGCGCTCAGTGGCTGTCTTCCAAAGCTGTCCCGTGGCAGTCGGGGGGCTGTGATGGATCCTCCTGGCAAGAGATGCTTGACTCTCTTGCTCTGCTCCCTCTCTCCGGGGGGATGTGGGGGAGATGGACGCTTCTCAATTGCAGGGCATTCCTGGCCTCCACGCTGCCTGTCAGGGGGAGATTCATTAGCAGCAGGGAGGCGATTCTCTCTCCTCTCTTCTCTGGAATCGGAGTCGTTTGTCTCGGGAAGGAGCCCAGGCGCCTCACTCGCTGTGTGGCAGCTTCTGCTCAAGGGAGACAAGCACTTTGTCAATAAACAAGGAGCCTGGGGAATGGCTCCAGCTGACAGGGGACATTATTAATGACCGGCATTTTGGCTGAGGGTAGATCAGCCTCCCGTTAGCTGCTTTAAGAGGGGAAAGAGAAATAAAGCTGAAGATGGCAGCCTTGAGAGGAGCTGGGGGTTTCAGCATCTTCCCACGAAGTCCCCTGCTGCGAGGCCCAGAGCTGGCACAGCCCCCAAGGAATGGCTGGCTCAAGGGTCTTCAAACTGTGACAGCAGGTGACAGGCCCAGCTCAGGAACAGTTTTACTTCCCAGCCCACCTTGAGTGGGCTCTGCTATAGAGATCTTCCAGACCAGAGCTTCCCCATCCCCTCCGTCCCTCTCTCAGGTCTGCCCTGGGTACAAGGGGTGTCTTCTGGTGTCTGCCATTGCACCTCCTTGCTTTGGAGGGCCTGTGGACCTTTGTGCAGCTCCTTCCCAGGCCATGCAGTGAAGAGGGCATCAAGGGGATCTGAGAGGAGGCTGTTCCACTACCTTCACTCTTGAGAAGGGGTTAGTACGAGTAAGAGCAAGAAAACCATCCTGCTTGGCCATGCACTTCTGGCTGTGACAGGAATTGGAGAAGCTGTGGACTCTTGTCACAGCTGGACTACTAAACTCATCTCCTTAGGTGGAAGAAACCTCTAAGCTCTAAAGCGACTGTTGATTCACCTTACAACAGTACCTAATCAGCCACAGCACCATCATGGTGGAAGCAGAGAAATTCCTGCTTTGTTGTGACATTGATAGTTCACCCTTCTCCGTCCAGCAGCCCTAGAGCTGCCAGGAAAGTGAGTCCTTGGCTCCTGCACAAAAAGCAAGTGATACAAGTGCTCAGCCCATGGGTCAGGTCTTTGTAGAGCATTTTGTTTGGAGCCACGCTCACAAAGAAAGTTGTGAAATCTTTCAGCTGAACACCTGAGTGTCCAACCAGACTGTGCATAGACACGGTGTAGGATTGGTGTCACCTTAGTCTTCACAGTTCTTGAAGGAGGGAGCTCTTCATGCCATGGCTTCTTATCACTGTGGAGCTGCAGCCATGGTGGCTTCATAGCTAAGGGTGCATTCAATATCTGTTCAGATCTGTTGCCTGGGTGTGATGGTGAGTTTTTTATGAATTTAAATCTCTTTTCAGACTGAATGCTCTTATACTTAGCCTGAGATCAGAAGACAATGTACTGGGGACTCATCTCTTTTCTTTCAGAGATTATTCTATTACACGATAGGCTCTAGGTTTAGGAACCCCTCATTTATTCCAGGACTTGGCTTCCTCGCAATGGAATGGATGGATCCACTTTGGTGGTCCAAATTCTTTGCTTCACATTACGCAGGCTGAGGCCATTCAGATTTAGCATGAGCCCATCTTTGGCAGACTTGTGCAGGTAAACCGCCAGTTGACTTCTTGCAAAAAGCTGAGAAAACCTGACCGCAAGACTGGCTCAAGGTCTCTCCCTTGTGGTTAAAATTTACTATCCTGGGGCTGAGCGTGTTATTTTGTCCCTGGACTGCTCCGTCCAGGCTTGCTTCCACCGTGGCAGGAAAAGAATGAGGGACTTCTAGGTCTGCTGGCATTTATAGGCTGAAACAGGTCCCACCCAGATAAATGGTCCATTTCTGCTCTGAAACGAGCTCTGGACTCCACTCCAAGCCCCTAAGTGGATTGCCTTCTGGCCAGCCTCACTCTCCGGTGATTGAAAAGCTGAAAGCAGTTAGAAGGGGGGTGGGCAGGGATGCGATGTTCGGAGGCTGCGTGCACCCAAACTAGCTGGATTCACCGAACTCATCACTGAAATCACTTCTTGCGGTGCCTCTCCGTTTTAATTCTCCCTGAATCAGCCCTCTCCCATGAGTGAAACAATCTTGCCTGCAGATTGAGGGGGGTGGGAGGGATTTGAACATTAATCTGATGTAGATTATACAGCCGCCTCCCTCTCTCTCCCCTTCTCACTCTCTCTCCCTCTCTCTCCCTCTCTTTCTGTCTGTTTCTCTCCCCTCCCTCTCCTTCCTGCTTCATCTCTTCAAGAAAGTGAACATAAAGTAAAAGCACGGAGAGAGAGAGGCAGAGAGAGAAAAAGCTCCCTGAAGAGGGAAGCCCCAGCAGCCAGTAGCTGTTTGGATTTGCCTGGCGCTGCCTTTCTTGCTTTGCTCCCAAGGAATATCTTTAATGGGATCAATTGCTTCGGTTCCTTTATAACCAAGTCCACCGGAAAGGCAGACTCAACATATTATGGGCAACTGTGTGAAGTCTCCACTGAGAAACCTCTCAAAAAAGGTATGTTCCCTGAATCAAAGTGCATTTCCAGCCCTGCTTCTTGGGATGGGTGACGTCGTGGGCAGATGGGAATGGGAGGTGGGAGAGACGTAGAGAGGTGTATGGAGGGTTCAGCTTTCTTCATCAGCCTTTTTTTGTAAGAGCTGCTCATGCAAGTGCAGCCGTTAGAGCCCAGGATGCTGGGTGCCACAGCATGTGTGTAAATAAACGTGTGTGCAGGCACACATATGGGTAGGCTTGTGTCCTGCAGCGTGTGTGTGTACAGCTGTCGTCTGGGTACGTGCAAGGCTGTGCTTGTCGATGTGCACAGTATGCCGGCACACATTTTTTGTATGAGCATCTTACTGTATGTGTATGTGTGTGAGCTTGTGTGTGTGCGCGTGTGCTTCAGTCGAGAAGTGTCTGCATGAGTCTAGTCGTGTGTTGTTTCTGTAGGGACGCATATTCATGTACATGTGAACGGGCGTGTGTCTGTACGTATTCCTGTTGGTGTGTAAGAATATGCACACCTCATGAACCCATCTGACGTATGTGTGTGTCCTTGGCTGTTTATGTCCCCACATGCACATCCCGAGGTGCGTGAGCAGGCATGCAATGCTTGTTGTGAGTGAACGGGGGGGAATTGTGTGTGTCACACATGTATCCTTGCTTGTATGGTGCTGTGTGCATGTATACCTGCAAGCGGATGTCCTCACATCAGTCTGTATGTAGGCACACACGTGTTTTTATGTATACCCATCCTTGCGTACGCACACATCTGGTTTTGTCCATCTGTGTTTGGGTACAGAAGTGTGTTTTTCTCTGTGAGCTGTTTGTCCATGCCTCTGTGAGCGGACACACTGGGCCCTGGCTGTGTGTTCATGCGTCATGTTGCACATCAGCACGGCCCATGTCTCTACATGCTTGGGCCCAGCTGGACTTCATCTGCGAGCTGCCATGTGTATCTGTTAGGCTTCAACCCCAGTCTGCTCAGTGCTGAGGTTTTACAGTGATCCCAGGAGGAATTAGATTCAGGAACAACATTGCTGTTAGGAACTAGATTGAAATGGGAATGATGTGCCCCAGAAGCACTCCTTGTTTGGCTGAGGAAGGCCTTGCAGCACCGTGCACCTGTCAGCCTCACGGTTCTCACTTAGCATTGCTGCAAATCTAATAACTCAGCAAAAAGCTATGCAATTTACTCCTCATAAATGAAAAAGTTATGCTAAGCATCCAGTATTGCAATGAGGAACTACCTCTGTGGAGACCTTGCTGACAGTGAAATGCCATCAGGATGCTCCACCCAGGAAAGCTCCTCTGGAAGGGAGCTGTTGGGGAGAGGACCTCCCTAGCAGGCAGTTTCTTCTGGCCCAAGATTTGCCTCTTCCGTGTAGAAACACAGTTTTCTTGTTATCTTGGCTGCTGTGAACGAAGCCAGTAATGGCATAGTGCTGCTGCAGGGGAGCTGGGATACACGAGGAGGGAATTCATCACCAAGCAGTTGGGCAGTGCTGGGAGCAGTCCCTTGGTCAGGGTGACCTTTAAGGAGAGGCAGAAGCAGTTGAGGTTTACCCAAACGTTGCATATATGAAAAAACAACTTGGTTGCTTGTAGGTCGCCTCTAACTTGCAATAAAAGGAGTTGTCTGCAGCTGTGCTCAACGTCATCAAGGCGATTGCAATTAAAGTCTGACGTGCGGCCAGGCTGCTTGAATCAAAACGGGTTCAAGAATTTAAAAGCTCTGTGTCGCCAGTCTTTTAGGTAATTTATGCTTTCATTCCTAAAAGCTGCTTCAAATAATGCACTTTGTGCCTGGTTAGAAGGCCTGGGATGGCAGTACTAAAGAGAGAAAGTTGCAAAGCTGAATTAGAGAGTTTCTCAGATGTTGCTCCAGCTAGCTATGAGTTAAGGCCTCAGACCCTCATCCTGACAGATCCTGGGGCTCTGCCTTTCTTTTGATCATGACACACAAGATTATAGTGGAGACTTCACAGATCAGTCTTAACATTGCACAGCTTCACTTGGCTGTTTTATGATCCCCGTCTTTTTTCTCAGATTTTACCTTGGGCAAACTCATTTTGCTGAAACCATAAAGAGGAGGGACTGTAGACAACCCGTGTCAAAGCCGCTCTTGGGTGACAGACAGATCTCTTGAATACATGATTTCAACCCAAAATTTGGGAGTCACTCCTAGGCAATGGCTGGCTTGGTCTGGGTCTGGCTAACGCGGGGTACCTTGCCTGGTTTGGTGGCAATACTCAGGCTTTGTCTCCACGTCTGTTGGCAGCTTCACTTCCCCACCGTCACAGTGTCCCCGCGGTGATCCCAGCGCCAGCCGGGCTGCCTGTCCCTCTGGGCTTGCTGCTCTGCAAAGTCCCTCTGACACACAGGCAGGAAAATGACCTGAACCCTGTTGTGCTTCTGTTGTGTAAAAAGGAGAAAACTTCAGCATCCAGGTCCCTTGCTTTGCCACCCTTCACCATCCCTACAGCCATCTCTACATCAGCCCGGTCTCTTCCCTCTCCGCGCTCTGCTGGTCTGACCCAGCCACGGGCAGGATTGAGCCAGGAGGAGCAACGGTGCTGTGCTCAGGGAAGGGAGAGGAGAAGCCTGAGCTCCCCAGTCCTGCCCTGGCATCTTTCTTGTCGTGCATGCTGCTGTTTTGCCCTGTGATGGGTGGCTGGCGGTGCTTTGCCCCATACCCATGTCACAGCTCCCTTCCCAGCTCTGTTGCGATGTAGGAGGAACATGGTGGAGGGAACTTGTAGAGATATTTGCAGGAGAAACCTGGGGGGCTGCTGGCAGAGGGAACATCGACTGCCGTAAATCCTTCCTGCGGTGGCAGAGCGGGGCAGGGATCCCCTGTCGGGGCCTTGCTAAGCCGTGCACCTTGTCCTGGCACTGCGTCAGGTCGTCTGGTCAGGATCTTCGGTGGCTCTTGGCAACTGTTTCATCTAACTGGCCATCTCTGGCCACACAGGAAAACGACGGGGTGACCATTCTGTGGTGCTGCTCTCTGGGTTGGTAATAAACTCAGTTGACTGCAAGGGTCGGCAAACAAGGATTAGGGGTTGTGGAGTTGAAAGCCACAGCTTTCACGTGGCTTCACTGGAATTAAACACAGAAGTGATGTGGGCTATTTTAAGTGATTCATATTATTTGATGTATTAAACTGAAAAATGTGCCAGGAAATAAAACTGATAATTTTGAAAATACATTGCACTGATATCACGAAGCTGTGCAGTTCAACACAGATGTCTTGACATTTAGCTGAGCTAGTAATATGCCATTTGTGGACGGATGCTCATCTTTAAGGTTTTTAAGGACAAGCGTCCTATGTGTCAGATTTAATCAGAGGCAGATTTCTTCCTCATCCGTGAGTGCAACGAAAATGCTTTTCTGCTGCATCGTTTTATTTCTCCATGGCTTACTTTTTGAGTTGTTTTTGTTTTGATTCTTGATATTCGCATGACATTATACATGAGCAGATTGGTGTAAGACTGTGTACAAAAATGCGAACTACAAACCATGTGTGCAATATAATAGCATGTGGCAGACACAGCAAGTAGATATAATAGACTCGGACAAGTGTGAATGAGGCATGTGTGTGTATCTGGTCTTTTAGCCTGAAAAGGCACCTCAGGCTTTAAGGAAAGGGTTAATAGAGACAATGACAATTGACAGAGCTGCTCTGATCACCCCTGGGAACACTGGCTGTAAAAGTAGAATCATTCCTGAAGAGGAATCTGATGTATGATTAATGTTTATTCTATAAAACCAAGGGTCCTGTGGGTTGTGCTGGCTTTTTATAGCTGCATGGGAATATCAGGATAAGAGGTTTTTTGCAGAGCCAGGAAAATGCATTTCTATAAAAGGAAAGCAGTGCCTCCTTATAAAATCCAGTGCTGGATTCTCTTCTGGAGCCCCAGCTTAGCAGGACGTGTGCACTTGGGAAAATGTGCAAATGCAAACAGACAAAAATGTTGTGCCCGTGCCTGATCTCCACTTTGGGACTGTCGGTGATTAGCAGAGGCCAGTGCAGTGACTGCCTGAGACCCTGAGGATGTCACTAATTAGAACTGGCACAGGGAGTGTGAGCCGGCAGTTGGCAGAGGCACCCGATGCTGCAAACGGCCTTCTAATAACATTATAAGGTGTGTGATGCTGTGTTGCTGGAATGTAACACGGAGCCTTACGCAAGGTCTGTGTGCAGGCGCTGCCCGGTCCCCGGGGCGCCCAGGCCGAGGCGGCTGTGCCAGCAGCATCGCTCTGGGCCCAGGCTGGCCCCGGCTGCCGGGCTGGGCTGTGCTGGCCCTTTGCAGCTCATTCAAGGGATCATTAACCCTGGGGCTGGTGGTGGCAGCGTGTTCCTTTGGGCTGTGTCTGGGTAGGTGTGAGCAGTGCTGAGAGTTTGATGTCGTTTCAAAGCAAAATTCTCCTGGTTGGTTGTACTTCTGTCAGCTTTTGAAAGTGAACTCCTGGACTTACTGCTTCTGTACAAATCCTAATAGACTGGTGGGGGGGACACAGCGTGGACCAGATGAAGGAGATTTAGCAATAATGTCTCTGTGAGGCGGTTCAGTAAAACTTCAGAGGAATGACTGGGCGAGACGGGGAGGTAACATCCTCTGTTGTGTTGTTTGCTTGCTGCTGGTTGGCTGGGAAGATCCGTCATGACGAGAAGACGTGCTATAAGGCTGTCCAGACGAGCGAAGAGGGGTCGTCGGCTTGCGAGTACCAGGGCCCGCTCATGGTGCTGGCCCAGAACTGCGCCGTCATGCACAACCTGCTGGGGCCAGCATGCATCTTCCTGAGGAAGGGCTTCGCAGAAAACAGGCTGCCTGTACGTAAGTCACACCCAGCCGGGCAAGACACGCACAAAGCCGCGTGGATGCGAGCCAGGGATGCAGGGCTGCCCGCACGCTCCGTCTGCGTGGAGCTCTGCAACCCCAGCCTTGGGTCTTGAGCATCCCGGCTCCAGCTCCAAGTGCAAATACAATCACAGGCAAATGTCTGACCCAAAGGATGTGCAGAGGTATCCCCATGCCTAAGCACCAAGAAAGGAGGATTCTAAAAACGCAGCTATGGAAGGCAGAGCCAAGCCTACAGTCGAGTAGGCATAATCATATGGACTCAGGAGAAGGACTTATGACTTGAGGACTTAACATGATCATGTGGACTCAGGAGTCCAAGTGTTCAAAGTTGTTACTCCAGCAACACATCCACATCTCAGTCCCAGAGGCTCAGATTAGCATTTAAGGCCTAAATAGCCACTTAAATGCAAATCAGGGCATCTGTATTGGGAATGAGCTGTCCTATAGAGATGCTCATATTTGATACTGTTCCTATCAGCTCACAGTGAGTACCAGCAGAGATAGGCATGTGTTTGCCTCCTCACAGACACCCAAATACAACCTCTTATACACTATCATACACAGCCTGACACTGCAGCAATCCCAGCCAAATAAACCAAAGAACATCAGTCTATCCTCATATTTGCAAATAGTGCCAGACTACCAAATGCTGTTACCCGCACACACGCAGACAAGTAGCAAAACTGCATCTATCCATCCCCAGTCACACCTGTTTGTAGCTGTGTTCATATGCATCTAATGTATGCATTTACATACAAAAAAATAAAATATATATTTGTCTCTAAATTGAAGTGTATACACCCGGACTTGTTAAATATACAGAAATACACACCCCGGTATTGTATTTTTACAAGAAATAAAACATATTTTTGCACATAAACATTTGATTCCTACAATAACATGAATTTAAAGACATGCACAAACATATTATTAACAGACTTTTTATGGATACATATGGGTGAATATGTGCATTGTCAGATATTCACTCAGTCTATTCCATGTTCTTCTGGTGAAACAAAGCTCACCCCAATCACCTGAGAGTCAGAGCTTTCTTGCCCCTGTAAGAAATCTCTGTCTTACTCCTGTGTTAAGATGGTCACCTACAGCTATAGGAGACACCTAGATCTTCATCTCTGAAACCTCTTCTTCAACCAACAACCCAATAAAAGAGTCATTATTTGTTGTTATTGATCAAATAGCTTTTGTTTTCCCTAACCTAAGTGATCACAAATTCCTTGGGCCAGTTCACTAAAACACGAAATGTACTACTGTTACACAAGCACACGTGCCCAGAGCTGCCCAACACAGGAGGTGGGTCCAGCTCCCCAGGGAGGGCTCACAGCTGGACCGGTATCCATCCTGGTGAGGCCCTGGAAACTCACTGGACCAAATCCCAAATCCCAAATCCAAAACAGGATTAGTGGTCTCTCTAACTACCCTGATGTAGAATAAAGTGCATCTGATAAACAGCTTTGCTTACTCTCTTGACCAACAGGATTTATTGTGCATAGAACAGAAATAAATGAGGGTAAGACCATTATGTATAATGGATTCTCTGAGGGTCACCTCTGCTCATATCTAGGATCTAAACTCTGAACAGTTCTATTCCTCTTTCCATATGTTCTCCAAGTGCTTTAGAGTGATTCAGTCTATTTCTTCCCAAGCAATTTTCCTCCTTTATCATTTTAGGGTATCTTCTTTCAAATTTAAAACAGAAAACCTCTTCATGACGTCAGTTATCTCTTGAGTCAGATTTTTGGAGGGACATAAACCCTCCCCCTCCTTTTGCATTCGCAGTCTGTGGCTCTCTGATGGTAGAATCTGCATGTGCAAAGATTTGCTCAGAGACCTGCAAACGCAAATGCCTTGGTGTGCAAAATCAGAGCCGGCGCTGAAGCCCCCATTTCTGACATGCGTCAGTCATGTTGGTTACAGTGAGGTCTTCAGTTGAGCGAGGAGGAGGAGGGTCCTGTAACAGCCGTGCTGGAGGAAGGCTCGGGTCCTACCCCAGCCCCTTGCAAGACGGCGGTTACCGCGGGTGAGTCATGGCACCCTTTGCACTGTGGTGGTGGTAATCAAACCTCTGATCTGCTGCCGTTGGCACACGGCCTATCTCTGGGGATTAAAGTTTGCGAACTCTGGGATGGGGTGCACAAGGTGTTGGTACCGATCACGGGTGGTTTTCATCTGCTATTTTATCTAAGGCAGGAGGGCAATAACGCCTCCTGCATCCGGTTGAAGGAGTTTGAATTGTTTTATTACTTGGTGTTGATGAAAGCAGAACAAATGGGATGACATGTTTGAAAATACCAGGTCTGTGAAGGATGAAACGGCAGAGCCAGCGCGCTCCGACAGTTCCATCCAGCACAGAGATGCCTCTGGGAAGGTTATGAGTGGCAAGCTGGTCATTGCTCTGGCACAGCCCACTTTTGCACAGACGTAAACCAGTGTGTGTCCTAGTTTGCTGTGCACTCTGAGCAGCCACCATTAGAGCTTCCAGAGGAGCCTGTGGTTAAATAGCAAAGGATCATCCTTCTTGAACTGATCAAGGGCACCGTCTCCAGGGACATGTGGTGAGGCTGGAGGACACCTGGAAGGCAAGGAGAAACTCCCCACAGTTGAGGGGAAAAGCCGAGAATGAGACGACAAAAGAGATCGTGTTTCTGTGTTTCCAAATTCTCAGATGTTTTGGATTTGCCTGGGAGCCATGAGAGGAATTAGAAAGGGCGTTCAAAGCAGAAAGCAGTGCATTTCCATGCTCATCTCTTCTTCCTGGTGCAGTGTTGGAATTTTCCTATACTCTTGTATATCCTTCCCCTTCTTCCAAGAAATTCAGATTGGATGTTTGAAGTTGCAGTGTTTCCCGAACATGGTGAATCCTTCTCCTGTTTTGTTTGTAGATGACCTCAATGATGTATATGTTGTCTATCTGCCTTCATGCCTGGTTTCAAAATGCTTGTACAGGGAGTCGAGGCTGGGGGGAAGGGGGAATTTCCTACCTCTTTGGGGGGGCTGACTGTAGGAGAGGGCACTGGGGTATTGGCTGTAGGAGAGCTCGTGGTTGTCCCTGTCCTGCCAGAAGGACAGGGATCAAGCAGCGATCCAAGCAGACGACAGTGCAGACCTGCTGGCTACAGGGGCTACTTCCAGCTGTTTTGATCTGGCTGTTTCAGCGGGATCTGCGGAAGGAAATACAGTCAGAGCTCTAGAGGAGATGGGAACTGCCACAGAGTCGGTCTCTGCCCCAGGACTTGGTGATGGGGGATGATGTAGGAGCTTCATTAAGGTACCATCAGGTGGGGAGAACACCCATATGGCCGTGCTGGCCCAGGTCTCTTCTACTGAGAGCACCTGTCATCGGCCTGTCCAGCAGATGAGATGGAAAGGGGCTTCCACGGGGAAGTGTGCAGCCTCCCGCTGGGGAAGAGAGCTGGGAACCCTTGCTAGGTAGATGGTATTAAACATGTCATCGCCTTCTTGTTTCTTCTCTCACTTTCTGGCCTGTCCCAGAACTGTTTGCACCCACAAGTGCTATTCTGAAATGATGTTTGTGGCAAGCTTGAACATATCGTGTTCTCTTTTTGCAGGATAGAGAACTGCGTCCAGAAGAAATTGAAGGTAAAGTTTGTCACTCCTTCTGTGTCACCTTCCTCCCTGCCCGGTGAAAACCTACTGGCTGGCCCTTCCAGGTTGGGCCCCATGGGGTAAAATAATTTGGGGTAGATCAGGGGAGACGATTACTGGAATAATTCCTGGCAACCTCAGCAAAAATAAATAATATGTAAAACTGCAGTACTGCTGGCTGCAAAGGAATTTGCACCCATTCGAGCTTCTTCAGAGTGGGAGGGTAAGTAACGAGACATTAGCTGTCAGGGAATTGCTGTCCACCCCAGCTCCCACTAAGGTGTCGTAGAGCATGGTACAACAGTATGGCTCCAGGGAAGCTGTTAGACCTGCTAATCCTTACAGTGAGTCCAATATGATATAGTGCAAGGGTAAAAGCTGGGAAAACTTACTGCTTCCAGTTTCTGTAGGGAGTGCAGTTCTGTGGCACTTGCAGTCCAAGCAAACTTTCCTGTAAGGAATGGATCAGCAATGGTGCTGCTAGAAGAGCTTAACATTGCTCCAGTCATCGCAGGGAGATCTGCTGGGAGAATCTAAGGGAGTGTGGCCTCATGAAGTGCTGCTGATTCTGGGGAGGTTTCTTGGAAAAGGTATTTCAAGCTGTCACTGACAATATTGTTCTTTTTTGGATCCACTCCCACAGAATTAAGAGAAGCCTTTAAGGAGTTTGATAAAGACAAGGATGGGTTTATTAACTGCAGGGACCTGGGGAACTGCATGCGAACCATGGGCTACATGCCCACTGAGATGGAGCTAATAGAGCTCTCCCAGCAGATCAACATGAACCGTGAGTAATGACCACCGAGCTGTGCCTCCCTGCTGCTGCTGTGCCCTGCACCATTACCTTGGCTCTCTCAGTCTTCTCTGTCTCTTTTCCTTTGGATTTTTCCTCCCTCTCTTTTTTGTTCTCATTTTTGCTCATCTCTCCTGTTTGTTTGTGGTCCCTAAGCATCTGATGCCTTTGTTTCTTGCTTATCAGAGGGGCTGTGTGGACTGTGCTGCACGGGGACAGCGTGTGGAAAGACTGCCCTTCGTGCTTGTGCTGTCAGGTATAAAACTGCCCTTGATGTGGGCAGTTAGACATCAGCGCACAGGTTGTGGTTGTTGTCATATTGAAGCTGATATCGGATGGTGCCAGACTGAAGAAAGAGACTGGGAAGACGGAGATGCTTTGGTCAGAACGGTGATGGGTGGGCTGTTCACCCTGCAGCGAGTGTTCGTGGACGTGCTGTGCGCCTGGGGACGGGCTGCCAGTGAGCTGTGCTGTCAGACCGGGCATCTGCTGGAGTCACGGGAAAATGTGACAGATGTGTCCCATTCACTGGAACTGTGTGTGTGCCGCTTGTTTTTCACCATCATTCTTTGTCTCTCTTGTCTCTGGCAGTGCTGGGTGTTACCCTCAGCCGGGTGGGAAAAGGGGTAATTAGCGCATGTTATTTCTGACACATGATGATGTAAAAGGGACGAATTACTTGGTCAAGGGAAGGAAAACAGTCGTGACATACACAACCAGCCACACACAAAATCAGCTGATAAACATGGCACACGAGCACTTAGGAATTTGTGAGCATTATTGTCAGCTTTCAGATAGGAGATAGAAAAGGAAAAAGAGCTAACACGATGAACAAACAGTTGGACGTACGTTAGCCGCTGCTAATGGAGCAGGACTCCGCCACTGCTGCAGGGCACTGCCCAGGCCACGCAGGAGCATCGTGCTGTGCCCTTGCCTTACCCTTTGGCACAGGCGCAGCAGAGGGTTGCCGTAAGCTCTGGAGTCATCAAGCCTCTAATACCTGGTACGTGATGCCATAAGGATGTGACAGTCCATAGCAGCCTAGAATGGAATAGCTTGTGCTCTTTATGCCTAGCCCACAGTTCAGAAAGCACAAAGACAGTGTAAAACTGCTTCTGTTTTCCCTTCCGCTGCTCTGTACCTTCTGTGCTTTGCTTCCTGGAGAACCAAGCCCTCTGTGGCGCACGCAGAAGTGCAAAGCGAGTGCTGGGCCTGGCTAATGTATGGAATTCTTACGCATTACCTTTCGTCTTGTCCCAAGTGGGTGGCCATGTGGATTTTGAAGATTTTGTTGAGCTGATGGGACCGAAGCTGTTGGCAGAAACTGCAGACATGATCGGTGTAAAAGAGCTCCGCGATGCCTTCCGAGAGGTGAGTGCTCCCTGCTACGTGCCCCCCAGAGAGGTGAGCAGGAGACAGGAGAGAGAGAAGACCCTCTGGGGAAGAGAGGGGAGGAGGAGGAGAGGGCAGCACAGTGGAAGGCAGAGAAAGAGCCAAGCCAGGCATGAAACAAGAGGGGAGCAGAGAAAGTCTCTAAGATAAGGGAACCCTCAAAGCTAGAAAGAGGGAAGCTGGTGCAGACACAGCAGTTACAAGGGGCTTCTGAGGAGAAAAGCCAGACTGGATCCAAAAGGCACCCAAAGGAGGAAAAGGAGGGACACAGAAGGAATGCAGGAAAAACACGGCACTCAGGAGCAGGACAACACAAAATCCAATCCAGAGCAATATCCACTTCCATTCACTGTATTTTCCCTGCTGGTATGTTTAATATACTTGCAGTTTGACACCAATGGCGATGGGGAGATCAGCACCAGTGAGCTGCGGGAAGCCATGAAGAAGCTTCTGGGGCAGCAGGTGGGCCATCGGGACATTGAAGAGATCATCCGGGACGTGGATCTGAATGGAGATGGGCGCGTTGATTTCGAAGGTGAGAAGGGATGAACGCTCCCTGTCCGTCTGCTCTGGTGAGAGTCAGAGTTTCAGCTCAGAGGCGAAGTGAAAGGGAAGATTTGCATGCTCAGGGCCCAGGTATTGGAAGTACGGAGAAAAAAGCAAACAAGACATGGGGCTTTTTCCTAGTCAGCTGAGGAAAAAGGAAAACATTGGCCCACTCAGGAAATTCCCCAGCTGAAGTGTTCAATTGTGTGTCATCTTTTGCTGCATCTCCATTTTAGTTGGGTCTCCATAGCTCTAGCATAGTAAGAGACGTGCCCTGTCACAGGGAAGCAGATTCTGGTGCACACATGCTGTGCCAGCCTTCTTTTTGTAGGGCATTTTGCTTTCTATTAAATCTATTGCAAGAACTGTGAGGAGGCTGGATTGGTTTGGAGAATGCACTGCACCTTCCATTTCCTCTGAGTCACCTTGTTATCTCAGTTTATCGAGAACTTGTTTCTCTGCCTTTATGCCAGAAGATGGTCACGTGCCAGATGTGCTCACCAGGACTGCAGATATCTGATCTAGAGGTGTCACGTTAAGTGAGATAATTCGTTTCTTCTCCCACTTGTCATGCTAGAAGGACTTGGGAAAATAAGAGTGATTAGGCTGCTAACCTAGCCATTAGCCATGGCAGGAGCAATACTGATAGAGCTCAGGGTTTCTGGCAAGGGAGGCAGTTGATATCGGACAGCTAGGCAGATATAAGAGCTGGACGGTGTGAGAGCATGGCAGGCTGCTTGTGTATCTAGTGATAATCCAGATGTCCCTATTCAGCACGGGTGACACACAGGAACTACAGAATTAAAATTAAATTGACATATTTTTTTTGGCTTGGAGGCATTCCTGGGTCCCCTAAATGATAAGGAGTCTCAGTCCTCAGGATTATTGAAGCTTCTGAGGGCTTTGAAAATGTTAGAAAACCAGAAGTGTCTCCCTAGAAAGTATCTGGTAGCTGCAGTTGTTGTAATGCACTGGCTGATTACATGACAGTAGATCTCCTTGTTTCCCACAGCTGAATTATGTCAGACAGCTAAAATACATGAAATGCTATTCCAGTATCGTTTTCTCTGTGAGTTACTGCTCTAGTTGTCAAATGACAGCTCCATCAATGGAAAAGGAGAAGTCAATGGGGTAATTTCCACTGCCCTCCTCTTTGCAGAGTTATTAGTTCCTTGGCGATTCAAGTGCAGAATGAAAACACATTTATATTTGATGGCATTTACACTCAATTTGAACAATTGTAATTGACTTCACGAGCTGCAGGGTGGTGGAGAAATAGATCCAGGGTATCCTTACAGTTAACCTGTATCTTTAAAAACAAGAAGTCCATCAAAATAAACTTCTCTCTACAAAAATGCTGGTACCTACCAAAACATTAGTGCTTTCCCACACTGGTGTCTCTGTGAAGTGGCAAACCTACTAAGAAATCAGAATGTGTTCCCAAGACTGTAAATCAAGGTTCCCTGAAGTTACAGTAAAGAGAGACAACACCTGCTGTAGTGTCCCACAGGACTTGCTTGTGCAAACTGGACTGTGCACTGGCTGGGAAGGATCATTCGGATGATTGGATCATTGCTAGCACGGGCTGCTAGTGGGATCATTTCACTGTCTCACGCAAGGATGAAAGCCCATTTTGTGTGAGCTCTCCAGGGCCAGGCACAGAGCGCGGGGACTCTCAGTTTGACCCTGGCTGCGTGCTGTCCCCAGGGGGTGAGAGCTGGGCTGGGGACCATGGGTGCCTTCTGCTTCAGGGCTGTCTTTTCTTGTTCTTTGCAGAGTTTGTTCGCATGATGTCCCGTTGAAGACAATTCTCAGCTAAAAAAGAATCAGCACCTTAGAGAGGGCAGAGGAGGACCTAGATGGAGCATCTTAGCCCCAATGTTCCCACTTGAAGGTTTATCGGCTGGCTGCAATTGGGACATTCCGAGATGACCTGCTGCTCCTCCCTCATGGTGGTCCCCATGCCCCTCCACCCTTTCACACTGTGAAAGACTTGCAACTTCCTACAACTGGAACCATTCCTTGGAGATGATTGCAGGAAACTGCAGAGCCAGGACTTGCCATGATGCTTTCATGGGATATTTGCAACTTTAGACTCCTCCTCCCCAGCTTTATTCTCCCACCAGCTGCTGCAAAGCACAAGCAAGAGAAATCCTCTTGGCTTGGTGGATGAGAGCAAAGCCATTGGGACTGGTGGCAGCCTCAGGGCGTGCTCTGCACTTCTTGGTTTCCCTTGGTGAACCGTGTCTGTGTTTGCTGTCTGTGTGTGTGTGTCTATCCATGTGGAGTTATTTATGCTTCCCCGGCACATATTTGCATCTCCTGTGGTTATGTTTACCAAGAGTAAATTCAAATACATGTCTTGCGGGGGGAAAGCGATAAATATGCACGCTGAACTGATGTGGAGCCTGGGTGTCCGTGTGAGAGGTGGTGGTTGGGCTGGGGGAGATGCACACAGCGATGTCTGCGCCGGGGTGCAGAGGCAAGTCCTTGCTGCAGGAAGGGAGGTCACCACCAGCCCCGGAGCCTGCGGCAGGGCTCTGCCTTCCCTCCTGCTGTCCTCATAGCAAAGGGGCCCGGGGTGCCTCTCGGTGAGGGCAACGTGGGGGGTCCCCACCTCTGCACCCCCCTGGCTTGCAAGGTGAGAGCCCCTGTGACGGCGAGGCAAGGAGCAACGGGAGAAAGGGCAGAGAGGGGAGCTGGGTGGGAGTGGGACAGGCAGCAATAGCCCACCCCCCCCTTTTCAGACTGTTTCAAACACAGCTGCGTGTGCACAGCGGGGGCCGTGTGCGGGAGCTGAGCTGTGACACTTGGTGCTGGGGGTTGGCCAGGAGCCTCCTTGTGTGGCAGCGCCCCACTCACCAGCTTGTTCAGCCTCAAAAGTGCTGCACATGGCTGCAGCGGTGGCAACAGCGGCCTCCGGGCCCTACCAGCTGCTCACAGACACCTCAGATGCTGATCCTCCTTCCCTTTCCCCAAGATGCTCCCAGCCTCCTGCTCCCTTCCCCGACTCTGCCAGACCTACAGTTGTCCCCCTTCTCTGTGCAGCAGCTCAGTGACAACTTGCAAGGGTGAATTTCTTCTTAGCTTCAAAGGGCATCATCATTGCTGTGTGTTCTTGTGTGAGTGGGAGCTGTTTTCCTTTCAGTTGCCCTCGTACTCCAACTGGAAGTTTTAGGACCAATATCCTCCTGTTTCCTCCATCTCAAATCTTTTACTTCCCAGGTTTCCTTTCAAATTCTCAGGGTCCGCAAATTCGTGTCCCAGCGGAGGATTTTCTCTTCTGCTTTCCTGTTGCTGTGCCAACCAGCATAGCTGCAGTGATGGCTGATACCCCAGCAATGCAAGAGCTGTGTTTATATTTGTGTGTGTGTACTTGTGTTTGCACAGACATGTGCACTGGGAAAGGTTTGTGTGTGCGTGCATAAAGCAGGGAGCGCAGATAGGTACCCGGGAGTGCAGCAGTAGAAGAGTTTGTTTGCAAGTGGGTGTATGCGGACTATGTGTGTGTATCTATGGAGCTGGTCCTGTCTTAGAAATGTGGGTGTGAGCCAAGAAATTGGAAAATGGATATTTACAGATCTCCGTATTTACTGGTACAGCAGCTGAGCTGTATTGTG
The DNA here is from genome assembly GCA_013399365.1 of Pampusana beccarii. Taxonomy (NCBI): domain Eukaryota; kingdom Metazoa; phylum Chordata; class Aves; order Columbiformes; family Columbidae; genus Pampusana; species Pampusana beccarii. The sequence goes on from VWYH01011240.1 coordinate 1,075,697, forward strand.
CTTAGGAGAGGAGGGTGATAAGCTGAGCAGGGTCCAGAGTTCTGCTAAGTTATATATAATATGTACTTAGGATAATACTGGGGAGGGAGAGACCTGTGCAGGCTTGTGTCTGCCACAGGAGTGTTGGCACACAAACGTGCTTCACTTACAGCAGAACCCATTGAGGAAGACGCGTGTGTGTGCACGCAGAGCAGGAGGACAGCTGCGCTGCTGGCCTGTACGTGACTGTGCCAGCCCGTGGGGACCAGTGACGACCCAGGGCACAGGCCAGCATGCACAAGCCTGATGGACAGTCAGTGGTGACAAGTACAGTGGCTGCTTCTGCCCGCTTGTCCCTGCATCCTGCACCCAGCAGCCGCATCCTTTGCCCGCAGTGGCAGATGGCAGGACACAGTCTTAATTTATTTAAAATTGTAAACCCATTTCTAGAGGCTGCACTGATCCACAGAGCAGCGCCACGGTGCCTGGCGATGTCCTGGGAGAGCTACTGCCATTTTCACTTAGTCCCGGTGTTTGTGTCGTGGCAGAGCTTTGTTTCTCTTCCCAAGAAACGTAGGGACACCGGTGCTCGAGGAAAGGTAGCAACAGGACACCTTTGTGTCATTGCGGAGGCAGTCCCGGAGCCACAGCTACTTCTGAGGAAATCTGGGTCTCTGCCAAATTATCTGTAGCTCTTTTCTGCCAGGTCTTTACATGGAAAACAGTGAACAGGTCAGACAGGGCAGGTCTCCAAAGCACTCATTTATTTTTCCTTCCAGCAGAAGCTCTTGCTGCAAGCCTGGTTTTCCTTGCACAACAAACCCCAAATAATCCCAGGGAGTTTTACTATTTTCTTGTGTAGACAGGGTCAGAGATTAAAGTTCCAATCTAAATGATCTAATTCCAGAGATAATCCTTTTGCTTTCATCTCCAATCGGGTACCAAGGAGGCTTCCAAATAGCTCCACATGGCAGGCAGAGCCAGTCCCCTCTGGGCACCCGAGCCCCGAGCCCTGGGAGCGGGGCCAGGCAGTGGGGCTGCTCACATTGACTTTAGATGTCCTGTTAGCCATGAGGTCTAATTCTGACCCACACATCTCCACTGCTCTTTTTGGACATCCCAAATCCCGATCCCTTTGTCCTGCAGGAAATGGCTGATGCCCAAAAGACGTGTCCCTCACTGCTTGTGGTTGATCAGGGCTGTAGACCAGGCTGGACCGATGCAAGACTGAGAGTCATTTTGGCACAGCTGCCAGGGGACAGGAGATCAAGGGATTGAGAAGACAGCCCTGAGCCTTTCACTTGTAGGTTAGTGGTGTAAATCCAGGTGCGTCAAGGGATTGGTGGCTCAGTGGATTAGTAACAGGACACAGAGCCTTTGACATCCAGGGCACAAGCTGGCACAAGTCACAGTTCAGGGGCGGCAGCGTAGGACATGGTGGACACAGGCCACGGCGGCACGTCCACCGCCCTTTGCCAGTGGCTGTGAGTGCTCCTCCTGCACCCGACAGGCACAGCCACTGTCCCTCCTCACTCGCTGCAGCTCAGTTAATCCCTCTTGCTTCATGATGTGCTGCTGACTGTTTGGAAATAATCACCCAGGCTGGTTGTGAGAGGGTGCTGTGACTGGCGAGGCAGAGGAGCTATTGCGGTGCTCGGTGCCTTGCCCTCTAAAAAGGCTGAGTCCTTGGATGGAGGAGAAAGAGAGGGGGGTTTACCCTCTGCTCAATGAGGGAAACTCTTCCAAGGAAACTCTTCTCTTTTCGAGTTGGTGGTGAGATGTGCAGGAACCCTGGGAGCATTTAACAGGGACCTCAGGGTTGGCACAACCCCGAGAGCCCCTGGTGACACTCCCAGGGCAGGGGATGAGCTGAGTTAGTTTCCAGCTGCCCTTGTACACATCTGGGACCAAAGAGGCCCCTTCAGCTGAGGAACTGTCTGGGTCATATCTAAATGTTAGTTACTAAAACCCCTCATGTCTGAATTCCTGCTCGTGGCCACATTTGGTGTGGGTTGAGCAGTTTGGTGCTGGGTTTGTGACAGAGCCCCTGTCACCAGCTGCACAGCCCCTGTGCCCACCGAGGCAGTGAAGGTCCCACCACGAAATATGAAGTTTCGCACCCACGGTTGTCACTGGGGTAACCTCAGCCCCACCGGCGACTCACACCGTCCCTCTTCTCACTTCACTTTCACAGCTCATGGCAGTAACCTGGTGACACACAGAGTGTTTATTTGCTTGGAAATTGCGCTCCTGACCCAAGCGCATCACAGTTTAAGCTGAGAAATCTTGAATGATTAGGGCGTAATCTGTAATCAGTACAAATGAACTCTAATGAGGCCTCCCTCTGCCTCGCCAACTGGACAGCGTTGTTCTGGCCACGGCTGCTTGCACTCCTTTGCTAACAGAACTTGGGGGGCACCCAGCAGGTCACAAACACAGCAGGGACACGGCAGATTAGTCAGGATTTGATCAGAGGCTGCCAGGGCTGGGGTCTATAACGCTGAGATGATTTACCACGAGCCAGCGTGAGGTGGCTTAACCTGGAGAGGTGCTAAGTGTGTGTGTTATACAGTGCTTTTCTGGATGTGGTTCCCTAAGCCACCTTGCAGTTTCAGGAGCCGCTCTTCCCAGCAGCAGTGCCTTCACTGCTCCAAGGCTGCGTCCTGTTAAGAGGCCTCTGAGGTATGTTACAAAAGCAACAAGCCCACTTAATTCACAACCTGCAGCTCTCAGCCTTTATTTCTAAAGATAAACGCATTATAGAAGCCCCGAATTAATGAAATGTCATCGGGACTTAGGAGCAGCCACTGCTAATGCAGCTGGTGACCGAAGTGCAGACACGAGGCTTGGCTGGTGTCTGGAGCTTTGAGGAACACCAAGATCAGACAGAAGGGCAAACATTAATTTATTTGCACTTGCACACTGCGTAGTGAGTGAGTTTTATCCAATCTCCATCTCCACTCCAGCCCTCCCCAAGACCTTCCAGAAAAAAATCCAGGATCTTACATTCTGTAAAATGCAACACGGACAGAAAAGTCGCTGGCCATGCAACGGGCAGCCGTTAGCCCACCCACCTTCCTCTTGTATTGCCGCTTTTACTTTCCATGCGGATTGTTGCGATCCGAAGGGGTCGCACGCCACCCAGCTGTCCCGCTCCTCACCGGCCGGACCGGCAGCTGCCTTTCCCTGTACGCCATGGCTCCCGGTCCCCCAGCTCCGCTCCCAGCCGCTGCCCCCAGCGCCGCGGCCGTGCCTGGCCCGCACCGGCCCCCACCGCCCGCGGGGCCCGGGCCGCTCGCGCTCCGGTGCCGCCGCAGCGCCGCCCGTTGCCTCGGTAACCCAACGGCCTCGCGTTCCCGCCGCTGTCCCACAGTGCCTTGCGTTCCGGCCGCGCTGGAGCTCCCTGATTGGAGGGACGGAGGGGGCGGGGCTGTTCCCTCAGGCGGCCAGCGCTGAGGGGAGCTCGCCGGCCTGCGGCCCCGCTCCAGAGATGTCGCTGGGAAGCCTGGTTCCTCCCCGCCGCTCCTCCCCGGGGGAGCCGGTTCTGCCCTCGCTCCCCTTCCCGAGCGGGCGGTACCGGCCCTGGGCACTCCCGGTTCGCAGGGACCGACTCCCCGTTCCGCTTCGGGCCGGCCCGCTCCGCTCCCGCCGGACACGCCTCCCGCCGCAGCGCGCCGCCGTCCCCTCGCCTCTCAACCAAGCCTGCTCGCCCGCTCCCGCCGCCCATTGGTCCGGCACGTTATGAATATGCAGATGCCGGCCAGCGGCCGCCTAATGGCAGGCGGGCGGAGAATTAATATTCGCGTTGCGGGGCACGGATTGGCCTGCGCGCGTCCCGCCCCGGCAGCGGGGTAGGCTGCCCCCTGGCGGCGGCAGGAAGGGGCGGGCGGCGGGAGCGGCGCCGGGAGCCCGAGATGGTGGGCGCCGGGGCGCGCGGGGCGCCGCTGCTGCCGCCCTTGGTGCTGGTGCTGCTGCTGCTGCCGCTGCTGCGGGGCGCGGCGGGCGGACTCGCCGACAGCGTCGTCTGGGCCGTCAACGCGGGCGGCGATGCCCATGTGGACGTGAACGGCATCCACTTCCGCAAGGACCCGCTCGAGGGCCGCGTGGGCCGAGGTGAGGGCGGGGGGGACGCGGTGCCGCGCGGGCAGCCGGCGTGGGGGGCGGTGGGGCCGCCCTCAGC
>VWYH01011240.1:1079946-1092810 GCA_013399365.1 Pampusana beccarii
GGGCCCGCGGCCACCCGGTGCTCCCGCCGGGCCCGGCCGGGGGCTGCACCCCCACCCCGGCGGAGCGAGTGCTGGGCCCCGGCGGCGGCGGCGGGACGAGCCCTGCGGGCTCCTGACGTTCCCGGCCTGGGGCTGCGGTTGTGTGATGCCGGAGGGGAAGCCGCTCCTCGCGGGCCGGAGTGGAATTTCGGCTGGAAAGGCGAGGGGAGCGCTCCGGCTGCCAAACCGGCCGCATGCAGCCGCCTGGCTGCTCTTGTTCCATTTTTCCACTGGAACACCCCAGTTTCCACGGCCAGATCTGCCAGTTTGAAGCCCAGCCTGCAGCGCTCCAAGTGAGAACGTGCTTCGCCTGCTCTGCGCAGCTGGGCCGCTCGCGGTGCGGGGCGATGCCCGCTCCCCGCGGGGAGCATCGCTGGGGCCGGTGCTGGGATGGAGCTGGCTGGTCTGTGCCGCTGAGCAGCTGAGCTCCGGGCCTGGCAGGGTGTTCCAGAGCAGGGCAGGGACAGAAGCAGAAGTAGAGGCAGATGGGATATGATCAGCTGCTCTAACTACTGAATCAGTAAAAGCTTCTGTTTACCAGTAAGGTGGGATGGAGAACTGCTATATTGGGTTACCTTTTCCTGCTTCCTCTGAAACCACGCGGTTTGCATGAATTTTGCCTTTTTCCAATAACTGGTGCACCAAAACTTAGTTGGTTCACAAATATGTTGAAAAGTTAGCTGTGCTGAGCTGCTTCTGCTGTCAGGTGACAGCAGGTGAGTGGTGGAGTGCTGATAAGCTAGCTGCTTACTTTCAGGTCTAACCTTCACTATTTCCGTGTTGGATGGTGGGTGAGAACTGCCCTGTGCCATACAGCTGGGACTGCTGTTGCTCACACAGCACGAACATCATCCCAGGCAGTGAGCCCTTTGGGCACAATGGATACAGGGGAGGTCATGTTTAGATATTCGTACAATTTGTCAGGTGTTTGTCACCCTGTGGAAGCCGGTGACCCAGTCACACGATGTACCCTGATGGCTGTGGGTCAGCTTCCCTTCGCACACCTCTCACTTGTGTGCCTTGAAGGAGAATGTCCTTGCAGACTTGAGCAGTTTATTTTTGAGTTGAGGAGAAAAAGAAGGATCTCTTTCCAGCACACTGTGACATGTTCTTCTTTTGGGGAAAGCCTGTGGTGTCTCCTCTGAACAGCAGGCTGTAACAGCCGTCCTGCTTCAGCCAGCAGTGCTAGGCACAGCAGAGGAGACTTTACCCCTTTGAGCTCTCAGCTGCTGTTCCCTCAATGGCTTTTTATTGCACCATTGTTGGGTTTACTCTGGGCTCCTCTCTGTGTTGATAGGCATGTAATGGCTACAGTAGAAATACGTGGCTGAGCGGGAGGAAATGACCTGGGGATAGTGTTACTGGGCTGTACTGCCTCTGGGCAAATAAAAACCTTTTCTTCTTTTAAAGGCTCTGTTCAGACGCTGTGCCCTAAAGGACAAAATGTGCTGATGGCAATTACAGAATAGCTAGGTGCTGAACAGAGTTGAGTTGCATCTTAATGTGCACCGCTCCTCTTGGTGAGCTGCCTCTCAGCGCACCCAGCGCTGTGAAATCAAGCCCGCTGTGAAATCAAGCTCACTTCCAGAGCTCTGTCAACAGACCTCAGATACACAGGTGACGGGTCTTCCTCTCCAGTTACCTTCCTGGCTATTAAAGGACTTCCTTTCTGTGCAGGTTTTCCTCTAAAAGGAGCCGACTTCTCTGGAGTCCTTGCTTTGCTGTCACTGTAATCTGTAGCTGGCCAGAAATACCTGTGTGGGAGGACAGGTTAAACTTTTCACCCTCTGTATTTCTGGTGATTTAGAGTCTTCAGCCTTTGTGCCCAGGTTCGAGTGGTAAAGAGGAGCAGAAGATGGCCTGAGCAGCTGTGTGAAACAGGAGACTAAGAACTGGCATTAGTTTCTTCTTGCTCGTTTGCATTGGCTCCACCTTTGGCAGCATGCGCTGGGTTAGTAGTTCTTGCTTTGTCTTGGCCAGTGTAGTGTCTGTTCCCATGGAAATGGGGGTGGAAGTGGCAAGTGTCAGCAGAGGACTTCATCTGGATCAGCTTCTCCTGACCCAAGTGCCAGTGGGCAGGTGGTGTCCACAGTTTTCCCTCCTGCCCCTGCTTTGCTGGGTTATTACTTGATCTGAGCTCCCGAGGCACGCATCAGTTTGCATTTGTACAGTAACTCTGACACAATAAAATGTCAAGTTGGTTAAGATCTGTGCTCTAGAGGTGCTGAAATAATGACAGAGAAGAGGCAAACTTTAGGACTTCTGTTATTTTCTCAGGTATTGTCCTGTTTGGGAATGTTTGGGCCCTTCTCAGGGGCCTGTTCAGATGCCTGCAGGCAGCACTCGTTTCAGCTGGGTGGCTGTGAGAACGGCAGCTGATGGAGCTGCTGGTGCTCTTGAAACCCTCATGTATCTTTCTTGCTTCCTTCTTCCTGTCTTCAAGCCAGTGGGTATTGCATGGCTGTGGTGAGAAGAAAGGGTTTTGTAAGATGTCTAATGCTTTTCACCCATCTGCCGTTCCCCAGGTTTTCCCTTGAGGAGGATGGGTCTTTATAACCTGGTGCCATTGACTGCTAAGTTCAAATGTGTTGAATAAATTAGTTGAGTCAGGCCTACCTGACTGTTTTGGTTTTGTACTCAGAGTTTGTAATTTGAAAATGTTGTAAAAATATTCTAGGTATTTTTCCTCTTTGAAGCAGGAGTCAATGGCCAAGTCCTTTACCTCTGTGGCCTGTTAGTGAAACAGACTCTTCTTTCTGAAAAGGTACAAGTGAGTTTACTGTATCTCAGACTGCAGCAAGTCCAGGCTTGTTTGTCCCCACGTTCTGGGACTTTGGCTACTTCTGCTTCTGCTCCAGTGGTGCCTCCTCCTGGTTGGAGCAAGGATGGGAGGCACTTCTGACAAGGGGGCTTAAGTGCCACTTAAGGAGTTAAACACTTCAAGAGTAAAGAAAGTGTCTCTTCCATGTGCCTCAGAAATTAACCCTTTCTCTCACTGTTTTGTGCTTGAATCCCAGCTTCTGACTACGGGATGAAGCTGCCAATCTTGCGGTCTAATGCGGAAGATCAGATTCTGTACCAGACTGAGCGTTACAATGAGGAAACCTTTGGCTACGAAGTTCCCATCAAAGAAGAGGGTGATTATGTGCTGGTGTTGAAGTTTGCAGAGGTCTATTTTGCACAGTCTCAACAGAAGGTAAGCAACAGCTCCTTGCCTGTGTCTGTGATGTGAGTTCCTGGCTAAGACTGTGCGTGTTCAGGCTGCCTCTGCTGCTCTGTGTGCTGGAGAAAGGAGTGAAGTAAGGCACTAATTGCTTAACTTTGTTCCTGGAGCTCTCATGGGCTCTGAAACTTCAAGCTCTCTTCCACATTCCAGGCACATGGTTGGCCTGGAAAATTGCATTACAAAGTATTCAAACAAACATGCGCAACTAAACATAACTAGCACTAGAGTTTTATGATCTGTTTAGGCTGTGCTGGCTTTGAGAAGAAGTGGTTTTGCCTTTTTCCTGAATGCTTGTTCCTGACCTGATGGCACGCCTGTGCTAAAGGAAGTATTGCGCAGATTGAATCAGAGAAGTGATCTGGGTTAAATAACCTACTCAAAACAATTTTTACAAATGTAGTAAGACTTGATACTGGATCAAACTGATCCCAAAAGCCAGAGTTAAATTCTATCCTCCTCATTGCTCTTTAGAGAAGAATAATCCTTGCTCACTTTTGAAATCTTTCGTGTGTAGATGTGGAAGCAGGAGCACAAAGAACTCAAGGCCGTGTGATGAACTGAATGAGAAGTAGTGTGTGTTTTAGTCTGACTTTCCCTTGACTCCATCAGCCCTGCTCCTTAAGCACTGTGCTGCCTTCCTGCCAGAGAAGTATTTCAGGGAACAGATCTGATGGGGCTGCCTTACAAACTGGATGCAAAAAGCAGCCTCAAAGTAAACTGAAGGGCTGAGGCATCTTTGGTTCCTCTTCCTTCATGTGGTTCTGCTGGGATTCCCCAGGTGCTGAGTGAAGTTTGAGTCATTACAGCCCTGAGGAGAACTTTCACTCTAGATTTACAGATGTGGTTAGCAGTTCAGCATTTTATCTCCTTCAAACCCTGTGTGCTTCACCAGCTTGTTTCCTCTTCTCTGCTCTGCTGCAGGCTGTCAGTTAGACATGGCTTAACTCCATCGGGTGTGGTGTGCCGCAGCCACCCCAAGGTAGCAGGAACAGGTCCTCAGTAGCTGGAAAGAAAATTGTGAAAGAAAAGTATGAATAAACCAGAATAAAATTGTGCTGTCCTCGGTTCTGAATGGCAGATATAGGGGTTATTTAAAAGTTGAAGGCAGATTTTGAGGTATTTGAAAGCAATGTTAATGGTTGAGTGTCTTTACCTGGCTGCTTTTGGGCTCTGAGTCTTTCCCAAGGGGGTGCAGCATGTGTGGTGGGACAGTGCTTGCTGCAATGCTTTCTGGTCCTGGGTGCATGACAAGCAGAGACTTTCCTGTTCTGTTGCCCTTTCAACCTTCATGTGCCTGAATCCGTCCTGACACACTGTCATTTCTTCCGGCCTGAAGGTATTTGATGTTCGCTTGAATGGCCACGTGGTGGTGAAGGACTTGGACATTTTTGACAGAGTTGGCCACAGCACAGCTCATGATGAGATCATTCCCATGAGTATCAAAAAGGGGAAACTGAGTGTCCAGGGAGAGGTTTCCACGTTCACAGGAAAGCTCCACATTGAGTTTGTAAAGGTAATAAGCTTTGCTGGGCAGAGCCCTGATCTTCCTTTTCCTCTTTTTACCCAGCTGTGTGCTGGGGTAGGAGAGGTGATGGTAGGCGGGGGGCAGGGGATATTTCTTACCTCAAAGCTGCAGCACTGACTCCTAATTTGCTTTCCCTAGGGCTACTATGACAATCCAAAAATCTGTGCCCTGTACATCCTGCAAGGAACAGTGGAAGGTAAGCACAGTTTTTGAGCCAGAAGCTCTTCCCCCTTGGAAAGCAGCCTGTTGCTTCTCAGACCATGAGATCATAGATAGCTCTTGCTGACCCACCTCTGCCAGAATTCCTTCTCTCTCAGCACTTTCCCACAGAGTGCAGTTGCAGAAAGAAATAGGTGTGTAGTGTCCTCCTACTCCTCCAAGTACACAAAGCTGTGTCATTTTTTTCACTAAGAAAAAGCAATCTGAGGGAGGATGCTCGTGTTTCCTGGGGTGTTCTGGCCGTGGTGTTGATGTGGTGTCAGGTGCCCTGTTGCTGTTGTGTACGCTGGATCGGGGAGCAGGGAATGGAGTGACTTGGGTGATTTCCCAGGTTATATCCTGCCTTTTGTCTTGTCTAACAGATGTTCCAAAGCTGCAGCCGCACCCGGGTCTGGAGAAAAAAGAAGATGATGATGATGAAGATGAATATGACGATGGCTCCAGTGTTAAAAAACAGGCAAATAAGAACCGGGTTCAGTCAGGCCCGCGCACACCAAACCCCTATGCCTCGGACAACAGCAGCCTCATGTTTCCTATATTGGTGGCCTTTGGTGTCTTCATTCCTACCCTCTTCTGCCTCTGCCGATTGTGAGAGCAAGCCCCACAGAGCATCAGACAAGGGGCTGGGAGGGAAGGAGTTGGACCAAACACGGTTGCTTTCAATTTCTCCATATTGTTCATAATTTAAGGAAAAAAAAAATTAAAAAAAGAAAAGATGATTCATTTGGAATGAATAGCAGGTCCAGGTGAAAGGGAGCTTACCTTCCCCCTGCCAGCAAGCAGCGAGGCCCTCGCCTTCCCCTCACACCATGTGCAGCCTCCGATCCTCCCTGGGGCATCCAAGAGTAAGCTGAGTCCTGGCTGTTTGTGTGTTGGGCTGTTGGAAGCTGATCCCAGCAGTCCTGGGCCATGTCCCACACTGAAAGAAAACCCTGTGCTGCAAGATCGCTGCCTTTGCTGGGTGGAATATGGTTCCTTAAGCAGGGAAGCAGCTCCTAAAACCAGGCCTGGGTACACTTTTTGTCCAGGAGCGTGGAAGTGTTGTGTGCCACTGGGTGACTAACGACTGGAGGATGGAGCCTGGCTCAGCATCTCCGTGAATGCGTGCGACACAATGTACGGTACTTGTCTGCATAAAGATACCAAGACTCCAGCTAGCTGCTCAGCCTCTGTGGAGACGTATCCCTCCTCAGAGTGCAAGCTGCACCAGGAGCAGAGGGATTTATCTGGCCTGATTTGCTGCATCGGTTGGGAGAGACTTTCCTAGTTTGACAGTTGTAATGTTAGATCCATTGCAGAGGGATTCTGCTGTAGCCTGTGAGAGGCTGACGTTGTTAGCGTCTGATCAGATGCACTTGTTTTTCTGTATTGATTATGGCCTTTGTTTCCTTTAATATCCTTTTCTTTTTGAAGGTTTAATTTTAAGCCCAGTTCCTTGCTTTGCCTTTTCTAGCAAGTGACCTCTCCTTTGGAAGAAGCTGAGAATCAGATGATCTAGAAAGGAAGTTCTGGACTTGTTTCCTGGCCTTTGTAACAGTTCACTCCCCTCCCTGCCCCTTGACTGTGACCAACTTGTGCTGTAGGACACAGCGGAGCAACCTCGCAGATGCTCCCGGTGAGCTCTTGTTCCGTCGCAGGGCCCAGGCCTGCCTGCCAGCGGTGAGGAGCGCAGTGCAGCTGGTTAGTGTCTTCAGTTAGCGCGGCCTTGTGCGTATCCGGGCACCATGGTGAAAGGGCAGGTGTCCAACATTTCAGTACTTGTAGAGCAAGGTGGTTTACTGGCCTCCAGAGATCTGGAAGTGAGCAGAACACTGGAGACAAGGTCACTCGCTTCCCCCGGGGATATTTCTGCAAGAGGCTTCTGTTTCCACATGCAGAGGCTGTGCTTGCCTGACAGAGGCTGAGCAGAACGAACGTCCTCACTGCGCCTGCTGACCCAGAGCTGCGAGCCCCGAGGTGTTCCCTTCCCCTGGTCCTGGCCTGTGGCATGTTGAGTGTTTCTGGCGGGTGGGAGGTGTTCTGTGTGCCAGAGCAGGGTCTGGCCCAGGCATGGGTGGGTCCTTGCAGGTCAGCTTTGATCCTGGTGAGCCCTGGGCTTTACCTCGTGCTGTCGCTGTTGTGCTCAGAAGTGCTCTCTTTTTACCCAGAGCAGCTGCACCGCGCCTTGTCCTCCTTGCTGCTACTCCTCCCTGAGCCTGAGTTTTCCTACGATTGTTCTTGGGTTTGATCCCCTGCGGTGGCTCAGACTTTTTTTGAGCTGAGAAGGGCCAGCAGAATTCCCTGCTTTCTGGAAAAGAAAGCAGAAGAGCAGCCTTTCTGCTCTTGCAGGGCCCAAGCAGCTGAAGCCTTTGCTTCCTCCTAACCCTCAGGTGGTGATATGAGCTGCCAGCTCACGAGCTCCAGAACAGGAGCCGGATGAGGTGTCAAAGCACTGCTCTGCGTGGCAGTGGTGCTGAACCTTGCCTTTCTGATCGCGTGCATCACTGCTATAGGCCTGACCCTAGTTCTGTGTGAGCTAAAAAGCAAACAGTAGGGCCTTAGTTACTTTTTCTACAGTTGCACAAGTGGTAACAGCCAGTTTGGGAGAAGCAAGAGGGTCCTTGCCATACTCGAAGGAGAAGACAGGCTTTAGAGAGAGCAGATCTTAAGAACAAAACTTAGGATGAAAAGACAGTAAGCTTGAAGTTGTCTGCTTCATCTTCTAGCTGCTGCTCAAATCCTAGTACTTATAAAGCTCTTATAAAATATGAGCTCTGTTTTGTTTGGTGCCTGCAGAGATTCTCCAGTGTTTGGAGGATTGCTTTAACTGGAGCACAGAGACATTTAGATCTTTATCAGTTTTGAGAAGCATGAACTGTGCTGATTTGTTAAGCAAAGAACCTGGGCTTGCAAGCAAGCTTCTCTGTAAGGAGCTGTTTTCCTCTAGGCCTTTCAGGTTGCATTTTATTTGAGCATCCTGGAGCAAAGAATCACTCAGCTTCTAGTGGCTCACCCAGTAATCTCTGCACCTTGCCTAGCATGAGAAAAGGGGTGTGCATTTAGGTGTGCAAAATTCGGAGACGAGACTTCTAGGATAGTTTATCCCTGCCTCTCCTGGCAGCCAGGGCGCCTGTGTGGTGCCATCAGCTGCCCTTAGGGCCACGCTGTGCAAGGTGCGAGCTGTTGTGTTCTAGTTGCTCAGTTCAAAGGGATTAGTCTTATTTGAATAAGAATAATGAGGAGGAATAGTTCATCCTTCATGGCTTGAATTTAGTTGTTTTGGCTCCATTTTCATCTGCTTTTTTACTACAAAGTTGGTGGCTGGGGGGTTCCTGACCCCGTTATGGTGCTTTGAGCAGTTTTCCTTGTTGGTCCATACCCTCCTGACACGTTTGCCTCAGCAGGAACTTTCAAACAAAGCGTGTGGGAGCACAGGAGGATGACAGGGGGTGACCAGTCAGCCCCTTGCTGTGAACGCCATACTCCTTGTCATCTCTTTTTCACCTGCAAGGCAGGCCAATGGGTATAATGAGGTACCTGATCCTGACCAGGGAAAGAAGTAGTTTTGGTAGACTGTAGCGTTCCAGCACAGGTGTTTGAGGGAATATCTGAAATGTTTAACTAAGACTGGTTACAGACAAGCGTGTTTGTGCTTTGTTGCCTCCAGCCAGCAGCAGGCAGATGTGTGTCTCTGTGCAGCAGCCTGGGGAGCTGGGTCAGAACAGACCCCGGCTTGATTTGTGGAGCAGAGAAGTGCGGATAAGGCAATTTTAATGAAAGTGTCTACTTAATAAAGGGGAGATGACACCATCAATCAAGTTTTGGGCCTGGATCCAGCTTCAGGGTAGTGGTTCCAAAGCCTGTTTTAATTACCCCTCATCAGCCCCTCCTTTTGTACCTTTAAGCCAGGCCACTCTCCCCTTCTCTGTGTGTCTGTGTGTGTGATTAAGTCAACAGCTCTGACTCTTTTGACTATCCCAGGTGGCAGTGAGTAGAGAGCCAAATGAATTACCTTTTCTTTTTGGTGCCTTTGTCTCAGGCTTTGAATAAAAGTCTATTTGAAGAAGCTTCTGAGTTGTTTTATCTTTTTCCCTAAGGGACAGGCATTCCCTGCCCTTGTGACCAGCTGGGGGCTGTCTCACTGTCCCTGGGTGCTGGCTCCAGAGGTCACAGCTGAAGCAGAGAAGTGTGAGGGAGTATCTTGGGTTCCAGCCCTTGAGGTCAATGGAGAAAAAGCCTAGCAGGGGATAGAAGAACTGGAAGAGCTCCTTCAGGTCTGGTCTCCCCCAGAAATCTCCCGAAGGCAGGATGGAGAGCTTCCAGACAGTGTGGTGCCTGCGTGTCTGTGCGGTTCAGAGCTGAGTGAGTCACGGCTGGGTCCTGGTAGTCGTATGGTGCTTGGAGCCTCTGGGTGCAGAGTGTGGCCTGGGGGGACCTGCGCCCCAGACTCGCTCACCAAGGGCTTGCTCTGTACTGTTTGGGTCTGAACAGGGAGCAGAGACCCTTGGTCTTTCTTTAAGCTGAAATGGGAAATGTCTTGGTATGGGAAGCCTGGGCTGAACAGACCTGTCTTTGATGGAAAACAGCAGGAGGAGGGAGAGGACCAGCAGAGCAGCTTCAGCCCTTGATGTGAGAGAGATTCCGAGCAGCTGCGAAGTACCAAGTGTGTCAGGCTCTGTTTGGTGCTCAAATGTGAGAGACATCTGTTTGCTTCTTGCACTTATGTGGCGGGAGGGAAATATCCTTGCTGAGGATCCAAGGGAAGTGGGAGCTGGGCCAGCACTGAGCTAATTTACCTACTGGCGCTTCTGCATCTCCACAACAAATGCCAAAGTCGTAATACAATTCAAGGATGCTTTCTTTACCGTCAGCCTGGTTTCACCAGTCTGTCTTCATTGGCTTGTCCCAAATAGGCTCAGACAAGTATTCTCAGCGGCATAAACACAGCACCAGGCTGGAGCTGTGAAGGCTCAGAGACGTGATTACACGAATAGGCCTCCTGTGCTTGCACCCCTGCGGCGTGTGCTGCCCAGCGGGGCTGCAGCACGTGCCTTTCACCTGCATCCAAATGGTTTTGTCCCAGGAGTACAGTAGCAACCACAGTGAAGTGGTGCTGGGCTGGACAGGAGAGGTGAAAGCAGGTCCATGTCTTCCAGCACTCTGGCTTGCTCAGAGTTTATTGCTGTATATTAAATACTATTTTTGGAGACTTAGGGGGGAAGATGTGGGCGGGGGAGGGATGTGGTAGCGCTGTCCCCAGGCTGATCAGTGGGACGCTACTGCAGGTTATTGATAGGTTTCATTTTTTTTTTCCAAAAAGTGCTTTATTAAAAAAAAAAAAAATCAACAAAACAAAAGTGCTTCCCTCTCTCCTAGAAACAGTGCTGGATGATTAGAAAATGTGGATAATCTTTTGCAAACATCAAAGGTCTCTGCTAAAGAGTTTGTGTGGTGATGGAGATTTCCAGGCAAGAGGCAAAGTACAGCTTGAACCAGTTTAACTGGGGAGAGTGTGAATCGAGGAAACGTGGGATCTCTGCCCTGGAGTTGTTCCCAGTCATGCCTGGGGCTTGCCTGTGCTGCCACGGCTGTTCTGTCGCTGTGTGGCAGTTCCTGTGTGAGGGTGCTGGAGCGAAGTGATGTCTGCAAACTTGCTGGCAAGCAGGGGCTTGAATTTTTCATGGTTTCTACGGAGGCTCCGTGTGTTTTCAGGGCTGTCCCGCTTGAGAAGCAACCAGGTTGGTGAAGCAGCCCCGCAGACCGTGAGAGCAGAGGCAGGATTTGTGCTTCGTGCCAGGAAGCAGTAACCAGGACTGCGAGATGCTGGCCAGATGACATGGTGTTTGCGTCCTGTCGTCGCTGCAGCTTTCAGTGTTGGCAGATGGTCCCAGCGCTCCGTAGTGCCCAGCTGTGTAGGTTGGGATGCGTGGAAGTGACGCGTGCTGTTCGTGTTAAGGACACGTCACAAACTACTTGAAGCTGCAGGTCTAAGTTGTCTGTAAAGGCTCAACAGCGTAGGGAGAGATCTCCAGCTGTACTTGTCACCAGTACAAAAGGTTTTTAAGGAGGACTTTTTATGTTACTGTCCATTGCTTTGTGTTATAACAACTTGCAGTGACATTTGTTTTAGTTTGTTTTGCAGCAAGCTTGGGCCCTGGGTGAAAAGCACAGATGACTATTTCTGATTGCATTGGCTTTGCAGGGTCTAGTTGAGGGAAAAGATGGGTGTAGGGGTGGGTTATTTTATTTTTGGTACATGGTAGCAGTTTTATTTTTCAATTTCCCCAGAACGTTTGGTTGAGGGAATGTTCTGAAGTCTACTGTCTGGCAGTTTTAACCAGCAGTGTGTTAAAGGAAAATAAACAGAATTATATTGTCACTTGGATGAGGTGGTCCCTCTTTTCTAGTGGTGGGGGCAGAGGAGCCCCCTCTGCTTTACGACTGGCCGCACCAGAAGCCGAGCCCGAGCGCAGTGCGGAGGGGACTGCGGGGCTGCTGCCGGGGTGCAGTTTAACATCCACCGCTGCTGCAGCCCAGAGCCGCTGCCTCTGCCTCACGTATTCTCTTGCCAGCTGTTTTGGGTGATTAAGTGCAAGTTGAACCGTGCAACATCCTCTTAAAAAAGTGCTGATTGTGGACCCTGTTGCTTCCTGCTCAGATGAGGCACACCAGAGATGTAATCTACCTTCTGGGGTTTTGCAAGCTGCCCCGCTTTCAGCTTGAAACTGCGTCAGAGGCGGTCAGAAGGGGCTGTAGCTGGAGCAGAGAGAAAGCAGCACCTTCCTCCTCTGGGTGTTTGCTCTCGGGGAACAAGGGACATCGGCCCTGTGCAGAGCAGCCACTCTTCCAGGCAGCCTGGGTCTTCGGTCTGTGCTTCCTGGGGCACAGGATGGAGGGACCAAACCCGACGCAGTGAGGAGGATTTGGGAGCGCTGGCGTGGGCAGGATTGTTTGAAATAGCGTTCAGTTGGCAGTAGCAGGCGTGTGCTGTTTAGGAGCAGCAGCGAACGTCACTAACCACTGCTCTAAATCTGTTCCCAGCTGTTGAATGTGTTGGGTGTTGGCTGGAGTCTGAAGAGAGGGCGCAGATGTTTCTTGCCCTGGTTCCCTGAAGGGCTGGAGGTGCCCCTCATCAGCCAAGTGCCTACCGCGGGCTGGTGGGCTGCCCCTTTTTTGGGAAGAAATGCATCTTTTCCTCTGTGTGATGCTTCCTGTGAGTCACTCCAGGTGGGACGTCCCTGATCCTCCCACCAGGCTCAGGACACTGGTCTGACATCTGCCACTGTCCCTTTGTTGGCAGGGGGTGATAGTGACCATGCTGGCTGTCCCGGGGAGAGCCCTCGGGACACGCCGTCCTGTCCCCGCTCCCCGGGACAGCAGCTGCGGCGTCCCCAGGCCAGGGCAGCAGTGAGGTGTGCGCTCCATGCCATCCCCGTGCTGACAGCGCTTCCCGAACAGCGCTTGTCACCGTTCCTCGGGAAGACCCGGGCTCTCCGGGGGACACCCGCTCCGTAATTACCCGCTGCGGGATTCAGACCGAGATTTAATTAACCGGAGCCTCAGGTGTCCCCTGGGCAGCGAGGGGGGATCCCCGGGGGTGCAGCAGGAGCGGGGGTGGTTTTGTTTCTTTTTTTGTTTGTTTGCTTGTTTCTTTCCTCAGGTAACTCCCCGCTTTCCCCCCGCTGCCGCCCGCCCGCTCCCCGGCGAGGAGGCGCTGCCGCCGCCGGCCCAGGACGCCCTGAGGTGGGTGCTCGGCGCTGGGTGCCGGTACCGGGGCTCTGCGGGTGGCGACGCGGCCCCCGGTTTCCCCCCCTCGGGCTCCGCTGGGCTGCGGGAGCCGCCCCCGTTGCCAGGCAGCGCCCGCGGCCCCTGACCC
>VWYH01011240.1:1093060-1168619 GCA_013399365.1 Pampusana beccarii
GGCCCGGCCGGGCGCTGCCACCCGCTGCGCTGGCCCTGGAAGCGGCGGAGGAGCGAGCGGCTGGGGCGGCAGCAGCGCGGTGCCGTTCTGCCCGCAGCTTTGTTACAACTTCCAGAAAAGTTTGGGGGTTTTGGGGTGGGGTTTGTCTTTTTTCGGTTTCCCTCTTGGCTGCTGATCGCAGCTTTTCTGTCCCGATCCCTTCCCTTTCCTGCTCTGCCACCTGGCACCTAGTGTGCCTTTGTTTCTTCTAGCCTCAATTTCGCCCCTGAAGCTTCTGCAAAACAGCTTGCAGTATGTATCTTCATGTAGTGGAGCTAGCAAAAAAAGAAATCTCTTTGGTACTTGCTCAGAGATGTTTTGGAATGCTGCTATATGTTTCCTTTCTGTTCTAGATTATTTATGTAAACCTGAGGACAACATATACAACATTGACTTCACCAGGTTTAAGATCCGGGATCTTGAAACCGGAACAGTGCTGTTTGAAATTGCAAAGCCATCTGCTTCAGGTATCTCATCTAACGTTGCAGGGAGGCTGGGGAGGCTCGGGGAGCTGAGAAGTTGCAGTGCAAAACCCATTCAAACCAAGCAGAGAGGTCCTTCGGTATGTCCTGGTGACTCAGTTGCTCTTCTTTAAGTATAAGACTAAGTTTATCTCTGCTGAGAAACTTGTTGTCATAGAAATGTGAAATTATTATTGTGAGATGGGGGAGTATTATCAACTGCAGGTCTTCCCTTGCTGGCTGGTTGTGGTACAGAGTTTCTTTCATGTGCTGTGGCAATTGTGAGGGGCCATATCCTGTGAGGTTGAGGCTGGTTTCAGCTCCAGAGCCACCAAAGCTGCACCAACTGTCATAGCAGATCTTTTCTTTATTACTTAGTGCCTGTACAACTCTCAAACCAGTTATTAAACACCTAAGTAATAGCCAGCTTCCCCTGATAACGCTCGCTAGGCAGTATTACCTTAATGCGTTTGCTGTTAGCAGAATAACTCTGAGCTGATGCATTTTGTAGAGCAAGTTGAAGAGGATGAAGATGACAACAGTGAACTGGACGCTAGTGCAGGCCGCTTTGTTCGTTACCAGTTCACCCCAGCATTCCTCCGCCTTCGGACTGTTGGTGCAACGTGAGTATGAGCTCCTAGAAAGAATGTTTACGAAGTGTCACAAAGAAAGATGTTTACAACGTGTCACTTTGCAGTTTATAACAAAGCTGTGTCAAAGACTAGAGAGAACCCATCTTACACTAAAAATATCGGTCTCTCTTTCTGGAATGGTCTGTTGGATTCTTGTGTAGCCTCAGATCCAAGGCTCTGTTCTTCCCAATAGGAAGAGAAGTTTGTTGTCTTAGCTGTTTTTTCCTACTTTTTGCATGCAGAGTGGAATTCACAGTGGGAGAAAAGCCAGTATCAAACTTTCGAATGATTGAGAGACATTACTTCCGAGATCGCTTGCTGAAGAACTTTGACTTTGATTTTGGCTTCTGCATCCCCAGTAGCAGGAACACATGTGAACACATTTATGAATTCCCTCAGCTATCAGAGGACCTTAGTAAGTATCTCCTTTCCCACACTGGGTTGTGTGTTGTGTGTGTACGTACATACGCTCATTTTCTCGGGCTCTCTGCTTGTGGGAGAAGTTGTAATTGGGATGGGCAGGACAGGAAGAGATAGATACAGGTTCTTGGTTTAAGCGGTGTGTAATCTTGACTGAATTACAGATTTGTGCTGCAAATTTTCCTTCTTTGAAAATGAAAGCCTAAGACAACCTGTGTTGTCACAGGCTGCAAGACCTGATCGGAGTCTCGGGGCTGACATGCCTGGCGCCTAACAACGTACCCCAGAAAATAACAAAACCCTTAAAAAGGGATCCTCTTGGTAGCCACACATCTGGTTTCAGCACTTGCTTGTTAGGGCTTGAGCCTCCTGCTTTGGAACAGAACAGGCTCTTCTCCGAGAGGTGTGTGTTTGAGCCTACCAAGAGCTCTGCAAATACGCATTGCGCAGGGTATGTTTGACCTCAGGGGGTGGATAGAACTGGAGCACCTGGGCCCTTCTGTGGCCGCCTGGGTGTGGGAGGAGGTGCAGAGGTTGTACCCCAACACTGCTTTGCCATTTGCAGGCTGCAGCCTCTCTGGTTAGAGGTGATTGCTGCTCTGCTCTAGTGGTGGCTCTGACGGTTTCCAAGGAGGTCTTGTGTGCAATTACTCCATCCCCCTTTGTTTGCTTTTGACAGCACTTGTCCTGTGAACAGGAATAATAGGAAGGGGCAGGCCAGAGCTTTAGAAGTGTGCTCAGCAGAGCAGTTTGCTTCTCTTACTTGGGCAGGGCAGAGCATCAGGCTGGTAAATCCAGCAGAATCCTTTTTATTCCGACTTTGTGCCGTCCAGTGGAGTGTGGCAGGCTTTTGAGTGTAACTGAGCTTTCTCTTTCACAGTCCGTCTGATGGTTGAAAATCCATACGAGACCCGCTCAGACAGCTTTTACTTTGTGGACAACAAGTTGATTATGCACAACAAGGCCGACTATGCTTACAACGGAGGACAGTAATTATTCTGTGTCCGCTGGATGCTGTGCTGCCGTTAACCGTTCCAGATGTACAGAAGAGAACTGGAGTTGCTGCCTCGTGCAACAAGACTTCTGGCCAAACCTTTTCTCCTTGCGTGAGACTGAAAACATTGAAGCAAAGACAACAGCTCATGAAAGTAAAGGAAGTCTCCCTGCGACACTTTTTTATCTGACACTCAGCATATCCTGCCTCTCAGTCACTATTTCTGGTTACCTTCTGGTACCTGGGTTAGATCATGGATCAGAGATGCTGTTAGAAAATTCTTGCTGTTACAGCCTTTATAGTTAGGCTGCATCGTTAGTGTTTCTGATGTTTCACTGATTGGGTGACCGTCCTCTTTAAAGAGGTCGGGTTGTTTGGGTAAGCTATTTCTTAGCAGGAAATTTCCCCCTTCAAGTAGCCAGTGACACCTGTAGAGCAGATCTCTTCTTCAGTTGCATAGATCATTACTTTAGTGCACAGTGGTTTAGTTTGTAGCATGGCTGACATTGCTTTTTAGGGTGCATCCCAATAGCCTCCAGTGGGAAGGATAAAATAAGAGACTAATTCAGCTTCTAAGCAGTGCAGGAATCTTCCTTCTGGCTCCAGGGCCTGAGCTGCCCCTGGGAACAGCTTAATCTGTGTCTTGCCAGAGATTTCACTAGAGATATGACATAAGGGGAAAAAGGGGCTTTATCTAGGTTGGTCATTGAGTCAGTCTAACAGCATTTCTATTTGAGCTCTTGTGAACAAACTGTTGAATTTTGGAGCTCGGGTCAACTTTAGAGCTGGAGTTAATCTCACTATGTTTACCATTTCTCCTGCTTCCCTTTGTGTAGGAACTTTGGCTCGTGCTGCAGAATTATTGCCTTTTAGATGGACAGTACATTGTCAGTCTAGCTGGGGTGGAGGGGAGTCATCACTATAGTGGGGCTTAGAGTAAAAAGGGAGAATGTGGAAAATCACTTGAAAAATGCATAGGAAGCAGAGCTTCCTGGGCTTCAATGTATGCTTTTAAACCCAAATGATCTGTCAGAGGTGCTGGAAGGAGAGACAGTGGTGTTACCAGCTCGTTTGCTGTGTTTCAGTTGAGGTATTGGTAGCTAAAAGCTTCCCAGGTCGGATCACTCAGTGTTATGGAGTGGGTTTCTCACAGAAGGAGAATTAGCGTGGTTCTCTTGTTAAATGAGCTGCCATCACTGCTTGGCCTGCTTAGCTGCTTATTTTTGATTTAGGAAGCTCATCTGCCGAGTTAGTTACTGCCAGAGCAGCGGGTGTGTTTCCCGGTTGTGTTTGGGATCTGGAAGGAAGCAGCATCACGCAGTGGGAAGAGCAGACCCGTGTGTTCCCCACAGCCGTGCTGGGGCCCAGCTCCTGACCGTGCAATACCTCAGCTAACAAAACCGTTTTCTACCTGTTTTGCTGGCTCTCAAGACTGGTGGTTTATTTGTCCTCTCACTGGGCTGATCAGTCGAGTCTCTTGTACATGGGAGTTAGGTTGTGTCTAGATGAGAGATGTTTGCTAGTATTAGTTCCACGTGTTCCTTGAGACAGTTGAAACCCAAGTCCTTGGCACATACAGGTGGTTACTTGTTGTGCTAAGTAAGATTCGGTGTAGTTTATGTTTTAGCAGGATTCAGTGCAGTGGGCACCACAGCCTGGAGCCTGTTAATGCAGACAGCAATAGGAAACCACGGTCTTCACCTCGCAGATTAATGATGTTAACTTTGGTGTGGAAGATCAGCTGGCATCAGAGTGAACAGTGAGAGTGAGTGGGGTGGCAGCCACCGAAGAATCTCCAGCTCTTGGGAAGATGTTTAATTATGATTAACCACAACAAATGACCTGTTCTGGGTGGAGCATTAATCATGAGCAACCACAACAAATGTCTTGGGAATGCGGAGGAGCAAGGTCTGCGTGGTTGAAAGATGAAGAAGGATTCTGCTACCACCAGTCCCCTCCAGCGTCTCCAAAGGCGCTTAGCAATCTTGTTTAGTTATTTGAGAATTAGTTAAAGCTACTTGTAAGGTGGAGCTTGAGGTGCCCCTTGCAGTGATTGTCTCGGAAGGCCTCATTCTGTGCTGGTGAGGTGGGAAACATTTGTTTTCATGGAAGAACAGGTAGTTACGTGCAACAAGGCAGAACTGCCTGGAATCATGTGTTTCATCCTGAAGTGTTCTGAGGTGCTCAGGATAGTGTCTGAAGAGTCTGCTAGTTATTCCCTGGGAAAGTTTAGCATATTGAGCTGAATTTCTATGTAGTATAAATCCAGGTGCCTTTGAATGTTTTATCAAATTTTTTGTATGAAGCAACCTCTTGCTTTGCTTATGAGTGTGATGATTCCCATCTGTTTTCTATGTCACTGCGTAAAGGTTCTTGAAAGGAAGATTGACTGTTGCCAGAGTGAGCAGCAGAAA
The DNA here is from genome assembly GCA_013399365.1 of Pampusana beccarii. Taxonomy (NCBI): domain Eukaryota; kingdom Metazoa; phylum Chordata; class Aves; order Columbiformes; family Columbidae; genus Pampusana; species Pampusana beccarii. Next base: position 1,098,021 of record VWYH01011240.1, read on the forward strand.
TTACTGTACGGCCAAATACCAAGTTGTCTGAGCCGTTTGTAGCAGCCAGCGTGCTGCTCTGCACCGTCCGGGTGTGATTTGTAGTGGTGTGGGTGCCATCTAGCCACTGCTTTGTGGAATGCCACTGACAGGAGAGCTCTGCTAAATGTAAATGAGGCATTTGATGCTTATAGGAAAGTGGATTCCTGTCTCTAGTCATTACCCCTGCCAGTAGTGATGAGAAAAAAAGCATTGAAGCAGTTGCTTTCCCATTGGTGGATGAATCAGCTATCCAGCAATAAAAAAAGGAAAACTGGAGGAAAATCGGAAGACGTGCAGGCAGCAGTAGCATTCCTCAGTTTGTAGGTGAATTTATTTTCTTTGCCAAATTAGAAGGTCTTTGCCCAAAAAGCATGCTGCAAAAGTCCCTACAAGAGGGCAACCCAGCACTGAAAAAGCTGATTATAATCTAAAAAGTCAGGGATTTCCAAGCTCCTCTCCCCACCTCGGCTGCTTCCCCTAAGGTTCCTTTTCCTTTAGATGTTTTCTATGAAATGTCTTCTCTTTGGGGCAGGGATGATGTCTTTGGTAAACGTGGTTTAACAGAGCATCTTCCTTCTGGATTGTGTGCTCTGATGCTTTTATGAGGGGTCAAAGCTACTCATGCCAGTGAGCTAGGAAGAAATTCCAGTGGGATCTTATCCTTGTCAGGTGGATGGTCTGTCCTTGCCAGGTGCTGAACGCAAGGGAGGTACTTTCAGTGTCAGTTAATGTGTGAGCAAGGGAAAAGGTTTCTGTGGAGACAGCTTCTCTCAGGTCATGTGCTGAGGTGGAAAGAGAAAAGAGTTGGGATCATACAATAACAAAAAAAGGGACCAAATCCACAAACTCATGCTAAATTTCTCCAGTATTTGTCCTCTTAGCGCCAGGACCTCTTTTTCACAGTTTTGGGGCAACTGCTTTGGATTTGTGCCGGAAAGCTTCCTGGACAGCTATTTTCATGATTGAGGAATATGTATTGCACCTTGTGAAGGAAGGACACCTCATCGTACGGACTGGGTACCGCTGTCCCTGTCCTCGGGTTTTGGTAGGAAGTGTCTTCCTTTGTGTGTTTTCCTCAGGATTTTCAATGCCTCTGGCTGCAGAGAAGCAGCAGCAGCCTCCTCTCTGGTGCTTGAGGATGTTTATTCCGCTTGTCTGAGAGTTCAGGAAGAATAAAACAAGTGTTTAGAAGGGAGAAATGACCAAGGAAGGTGGTGGTGAAGCGGTAAGGTCCAAATGTAGTAACTCCTCAGCTCTGTGTTTCATGATGTCCCGTTTGCTTTCTGCCCTGCTGTCCAGTTGCATCAAGCCACTGAGCCTTGTGCTACCCCAGAGTGTGGCCCAGTATCAGGTGTAATCCTGGGGTGCGAACGCTGCAGCTTTGTGGTGGGGACGGGGCTGAGGGACAGCTGCCTGGCGGAGCCATCGCCTCTTCTCTGCAGCAAAGGGAAGAACGACCACCAGCAACCGCCACCCGCGCCTGCCTGGATCTCAGTGCTGTTACAGGACATGTATTTGTGTCTCTCACAGTGTGGCCTTGGGGCCGCTGTCCTCGGGCTGCTCCTCCCGTGGTCCTTTCCTGGCAGCAGCCGCGCTGCCCGCGCTCCTTCAGTTCCGGGGGGCCGAGTCCTTCTCTGGGTCCCAGCACGCTGCCGGCGGCCCCCCTTCCCTCGGCGGCGCGGCGCGGTGCCCGGCTGCCCGTGTGTTTGTATAACCGTGATTTTGTCACCAGCAACAGGAATAAAAACTCCCGTTTTCGCACAGGCGCTGTCCGGCCTCGGGGGCGGGGCCGGAACGGGGGGCGGGGCCAGAGGCTGCGGGNCGGCGGGATGGCGGCGGCTGCGTTCCTGGCTCGCGGCGGCGGGACCCCCCGGGGTGAGGGCACCGGACTCGGCTTCGCTCCTCCGCGGCTGCCCGGGGGGCGGCGGGGCACACGAGGGGGGTGGGAAGGGGCCGCGGCCTGCGCGGGAGCTGACGCCCCGGTGCCCTTCAGGGCCTGAGGCGGGTTCACTCAGCCGCGGCGGGGCCGCCCTTCAGCCGAACCCCCGGCCCGCCGCGCCCCGGCCGCGCTCCCGCACCCCGCGGTCCCGGTGCTGAGGGAAAAGTGTCCCTCCGGGAGGGCCCCAGCCGCGCTGCATGAGCCCCGCCTCAGCCCCCCTCCCTCGGGCGTGAAGGGAACCAGCGGCGCTTCATTCCTTCCCTTCCCAGCGCTGGCCTTCGGGTGCCTCCGCCGGCTGCACACCGTGTACCAGAGCGTGGAGCTGCCAGAAACGCACCAGATGCTGCGGCAGACGTGCCGGGACTTCGCAGAGAAGGAGCTGATGCCCCTCGCGGCGCAGCTGGACAGGGAGCACCGCTTCCCGGCCGAGCAGGTGCGAGCGGCTCCCGCGGGAGGGCCGGGCCGGCTCCTGCGGGCCGGAGTGCCCGCAGCTGCTCGGCACGGACACCTGCGCCTGCAGCTGAGCGTGCAGTAGGCTCCGGCTTAGCAGCAAATTGGAGTTTAGACCAACTTGTGGGAGAGCTCTTTGGGTGTGGAGGTTGTAATGTACCCAGGATGTTTTGAGCTCTTTACCTCGTGTTCCTCTGTATCTGGCTTTAGTACTACTGAATTTTCAGTTCTCTTGCTGACTTTCCTGTGGGCTATAATACAGCCGACTTATAAAATCAATTAAATACTTTTACAGGTTGCACATAAACATAAAAATGGTTGATAGTGAGGAAGCATAGATGAACTGAGTGCATTTCAGATGGTGATCAGGAGATAAGAGATGCATGTTGGTCGTCATCTAGGGCTGTGAAGAGATTGCAGTTCCAGTCAAACCTGTGACTTGTCTTGTGGAGAGCAGTACAGATTCGGCAGTGCGTTCCGTGCCACGTTGAGCAGACTAACTCATGTGTTTGATTGCAATGAAGTACTAAGCTCCAGAAAAATATATACAGTTAGGTTAGCCACAAGGCTCCGAGCAAGAACAGTCGGAGGCACGTGAGTTTTGTCAAACACCTCTCTTTCTGTTAAAGAGTAAGGAAGATATTCAGGAAAGTCATATGCAGTCTAAGGAAAAAAATACTTTCCTCTTTACTTCACTGTTCTTATCTGAGAATTTTACATTTGATTTTGAGTCTTTTCACTTGAATGTGTAGAGGCAAATCCAAAATATAAACTGTATTTATTGAGATAAAGCAACATACATAGAACTAGTTGCTGTCTTTTGTTCATCCTCTGGATATGATGTGAAGGACTAGGGGTTTGGGTGCCCATACAAGAGGGAAAATATTTGTTTAAAAATTCCTCATAGTTCCCCTTAAAGCAAGCAGAGGCTGGTAATATGCTTATTTCTGCAACACCAAAAGCTTGACAGATATAAAAGCAGAGAAAAGCTTTTTTTTTTTTTCCTCGTGTATGTCACCAAACATTAACAAAAAAAGTAGAGTGAGACGGTGTTCTGAAGAGCTTATGGTTAAGAAGCCAGGGGTACAGCTGAGGAGCTTGGGGTGGAATAATTTGGAATGTAACCAACAATTAAGTTTTCTGGGAAGCAAGACCTGGCTTTAATGGGAATGGAAAATCACCTTCTCACAAACTGTTCTGTGGGTCATTCATTCTGTAAAATTCTTTCCTTGTGCAGTCCTAGGCTGAAGCTCAGCAGACTCACAGGTAAAGTTCTAATGATTTTTATCAGATAGATTTCCCATTGAGAGCTTCCAACTGACAGGAGATATGTGAGGGGAAAAGCTTTGCTGGGAGGTCGGTGGGGTTGTATCTCCCTGTTTCACCTTCTGAAGGCTCCCTTCTTCCCGGTACTGAAGAGAGCTATTTAAATAAGCAAGAGCCTCATCTTACGCAGCAGTGACTATGTACAGCTCTTGCTGGAGTGATCGAGACCTGGGGACACTTACCAGTTTGTACAGTCAGATTCCCATTTCACCAGGAGTTGTGCACATCTTTTCCTGTGTCTGTAGCCCTGCTATGACCTGTCTTTGTCTCCATGTGTCTGCATGTATTTGCTGGGACACTGGTGGTGCAGAGGGTCTTATGTCTCTGCTCCCTCCGTGCAGGTGAAGAAGCTGGGTGGCTTAGGGCTGCTGGCTATGGATGTGCCGGAGGCCTACAAAGGATCAGGCCTCGACTACCTGGCCTATTCCATTGCTTTGGAGGAGATCAGCAGGGGCTGCGCATCCACGGGTGTCATTGTCAGTGTCAATAATGTAAGTGTCTCAGGTTGTGTGTGAGGGACAGGCATGGAACCGGGGCTGGTGTCAGGGCGTTGTTGGAGAGGGGTGTGTGGGAGAAATGGGACCTGTTCCTGTGGTGGGTTCTGGTGTGCTGGAGAGCACTTAGACTTTAGGGAGTTACTGGAATCCTTGTACCTTCAAGAGGCACTAACTCAATTATTAATTCTTAAAGTCTCTGTATTTAGGGCCAATACTCAAGTTTGGCTCTGAAGAACAGAAGCACCAGTGGATTGCTCCCTTCACCAGCGGCGATAAAATTGGCTGTTTTGCCCTTAGTGAACCAGGTGATGTGACTGTTACCCTTCATGTTGCAAAGAATGTAGGGTGGCTTCTTTCCTTGGTCAGGTTTAGGATGGGCTCTGGGTCTGTTAAATTGTAGCAGTTTGCAGAAATGTGGTTTGTAGCAGTTCTCTGTAAAAGTCTCAGTGCCCAAGGTTTTAACTGCCATCCCCGTGGCCCACGCTGAAAATTATCATCCCCTCGGGGAGCAGAGCTCTGGAGATGGGCACATCTTAGGCACATTGGCCTTTCCCCTTCCTGTTTGGGCCCTCTAGGAGGGACAGTGCTGACACCCCTGCAGTTACAAGAGGTACCATGAGCTGATGGGGGGGCTGCGGGCCGGGGATGGGTTTGAACCCCAGGCTGCTGCTTCTTTGCCCGAGTGTGGTTTGCTGGTGCCTTGCTCAGGAAACGGCAGTGACGCTGGTGCAGCATCCACGGTGGCACGCTTGGATGGTGATGAGTGGGTGCTGAATGGCACCAAGGCCTGGATCACCAACGCCTGGGACGCCTCGGCCACTGTGGTGTTTGCTACTACGGATAAATCCCTGAAACACCAGGTATGTTCAGTGGGGCAGTCAGGAAAAAGGGGTGGGAATAAAGGAGTTGTACAGCAAAAACTCTTTGAAAAAGCTCAGCTATTTAGAGCCATGCAGGCTTTGAGCAGAGGGGCTGATGTGCACTGGCTTTGTCTCGGCTCTCCCTGCCCTTCTCCTGGTTACCTAGACATGCGGCTTCTATGAAAAATGTTGGGAGGAAGCGTGTTGACAGCCATGTAAGCGGGAAGCTGGCAGCATTCCTAAGAGTTTGGGTCTTGTTGCAGGGCATTAGCGCGTTCCTGGTTCCCATGCCAACCCCTGGGCTGTCACTGGGGAAGAAAGAAGACAAGCTGGGAATCCGCGCCTCTTCCACCGCCAACCTGATATTTGAGGACTGTCGGATACCCAAGGCCAACCTACTGGGGCAGCTGGGAATGGGCTTCAAAATTGCCATGGTAAGAGATGGATTGGGCTGCAGCTGTGGTTCTGTAAAGCTGTAGTTCCCAAGTTTACCATTTTCAAAACCGTTTTCAGACTTTCAGACTTTCGACTTTCAGACGATCACTTTGGTGAGAACCGCTAGCATAAGCTGTTCAGTGTAACATTAAGCAGTTGACCCCTTTTGCCAAGGTGGGAGAAATTATTCGTAGAGCTTGATGGATCATTAATTTAACACAGATCTTTGGCAGAGCTTTTTTCGTAGACTCTGTAGAGGTTCTCAGATGAAAGAATGCTGATGCTGCTGAGGTACTGTGTCAGCAGGGGTGGCGTATTTTAATTTTTCTCATTTCCCACCCCTCTACACCTCCAGTTTGTAATCACAGATAAAGGGAAAATGTGGCGTTTTCCCTAAATACTTTGGCAGAGGAAAGCTGTCCTGGTGGCACAGGACAGCCTCTGGATAATGTCTGAAGTCGAATGAAATCTGAGTTATGGCACATGTGTGACTTCTGAGGAGGAGCCTGGCAGCTGCGGACCAACATGTTCCCTGCAGTGACGCGCTCCCCCCTGGAAGTGTTCATTGCTCTCTCTGGAGGGGATAAACACCATTTTTTGGCCAGAATTTCTGAAAAAGGCTGAGCTCCCTGGAGACCAGCCCCTTCCATTATGTCCACAACTAAAAGAACACATCAGTCACTATCACATTTTTTTAAGACGCTCAGCCCAGGACTGAGTTTGCTGTAAATTTTTCCTGTGCATAGTGAGACAGGGAAGCAGTTAAAAAACAAAATGGGCAAGTGTTTGAGGTAAGTTGAATTGTTGACTTGATTCACTTGTTATTTTGAGAAATGCTTGCTTCAGTGTGTGTGCTAATGATGAGGGCAAAGAGGAGAATTGATGGGATTACTTTTTTTAATCAGTTAAAGTAAAATCAGCTGCACAGTGAGTGGGGTCTAGCTGAACTGTACTATTGTGTCCCTCCCAGAGCAGGTGCTCCTCATTGTGCTGTTTCCCTGATTTTGCACCTGCCCGTGTTTCTCTCCAGCTAATAAGAAGCAATACCCCCCATTTCTACTTTCCTTCTTGTACCCTTGGCTTCTCTCTGCAGCGACCCAGTACATTTTATAGCTCTCTAGTCCTTCATAACTGGGAATATTCTGAATCAAGGAGGCCTGACCTGAGGGTAGTAAGGCTAGAGGAGCTTCCCAAGGAAGAGCAGAAATGCAAGTGTACTATTTTTTGTCAAGTATGACTTAGCACATATTTTGTGTCTTTGACAGCAAACTTTGGATGCAGGAAGGATTGGTATCGCCTCACAGGCTCTTGGCATAGCGCAGGCAGCTATGGACTGTGCTGTGGATTATGCTGAGAAGAGAATGGCCTTTGGGTCGCCCATCACAAAGCTGCAGGCGGTGCAGGTACGAGCCAGGTGGCCAGGGCAGCTGGTGCTGGTGGAAAGTTCATGTGGGCTTGTGGGCATGGCTTCAGGCAGGCAGTGCACTTTGCCCAGTCTGGCATAAACAAGGTAGTTTCTGTTTTCAGACACTGTTAGAACTGTTGGCATGGAGCTGCCCCTTTTCTAGCAATACTGGCCTTGGGGTGGGAGACTTGTGCTCCAGAGGCCACCGCCTGGAACACAGGCAGTGTTTGTCATTGCAGTTTAAGCTGGCCGATATGGCTGTGGCCTTGGAGGGTGCGCGCCTGCTGACCTGGAGAGCTGCTATGCTGAAAGACAATGGGAAACCTTTCACAAAGGTATTTACAACATGATATTTATCTAGTAGTGACAGTGCTAGGCACAGGCCCAAGGCAAGAAAACTGTGCTATGTACAGCATTGGCGTGTTCAGCATCGCTGCGTTCAGTGCACGCCCAACCAGTGCTGAGGTGTTTAACCTCAGCCTGCTGGGCTGGGGCCTGGTTTTAGCCAAGGGGAGAGGGGTGGCCACTGTCGGCTGCCACCAGTGGTCAGGCTTGCCTCTCCACAGCCCGTCTGTGGGCGTTCCAGCGCCTTGTAAAAGCTTTTTTGTGAGAGCTGCCCCCTCAGTGATGTTTTCCTTCCCCAAAGGAAGCGGCGATGGCCAAGCTGGCTGCGTCAGAAGCTGCAACAGCCATCGCTCATCAGGTAACTACTTCAATTCACATCTCTGCTCTACAGCATGCAGAAAGGGAGTTTGTGTTGTTGGAGAACAGGTGCTTGGGGGAGGTGGGATGGAATTTATGAGATTTAAAAAAAAACCAACAAAACAAACAGGCTGAAGCTGGTTAGCACAGCCATCTTGGTGCATTTTGGGGTGGGAGGTGTGCAAGGATTTATGCTGGTCTGTAGCAGTTGTATTATTGAAATCGTGTTCTGCCTGCTGCTGTCCAGGGCGGTGTTAAAGTTTTGAGCGGGATAAGTGATGTGGGAGGGAGCGTGATGCACCAGTCAGTGCCAGTAGTAAGTTTGCAACATAGCAAATAGCGCAGGACCTCTGGTGTCTGCATTTATTTGCCACTGCCCTTTTATTAAGAGTGTCTTAGCTGAACATGGATCACTAACAAATAGCTCTGAAGTGATTAATTCTTTGTCTGGGACATCAGTATTGCTCTTCCCCAGTTCAAATACCGTCTGTTCCTCTGCAGAAGGGCTGCAGTCATCCCCATGTGTCCCCCTACCAGTTATGCTTGCAGCAGGCTTAGCTCCTTTTTTAAGTGGCTCTGGGCTGTGGAAAACTAATCTCCTTGCCCCTGCTTCCTTTCTAACCTGCTACCTTTGTTTCAGGCCATCCAGATCTTGGGTGGGATGGGCTATGTGACAGAGATGCCAGCAGAACGCCATTACCGTGACGCTCGTATCACCGAGATCTACGAGGGGACCAGTGAGATCCAAAGACTGGTGATAGCAGGTCAGGTGCTGAAGGCCTACCGGAGCTGAAGAAGCCGACGAGAGCAAGACGCTGCCCTGAAGTGCCTCACAAAGGTGCACAACAGCGTTGTCTTGGGCCTCGTGAACAAGGCTAATGATGGAAGTTTTCCTCAGGACTGAGTAACTGACTGTCTTGTTAAAGTGTGCGGATTCTTCTTTGGACAAACTCTGGTGCATGGAAGGCTGTATTTAGACTTACAAGTGATGGCTGTGAGTGCAGGAAGGAGGAGGCAACCTGTCCTTGTAGGAGAGTGTAGGTATTTTCCTAAACCGGAGCACTGGTTTGACTTTGCTGGTCAGTGAAGTCAGCAGCTCTCCTGTTTCGCAGGGATTTGTCACTATGTGGTACTTGATAACCGAGTTAGAGGCGCTGAGAGACGGGACCCCTGTGCCCAGTTCCAGGCTGCAGGTTACACTGCCTCTGCTGATCTGACTAATGAATTTCAGGTGGGGGAGTCCTAATTGGATACTGTGGGCTGTGCTGGGGTAATCCTTCCAGCAGCGCATTCTTCTCCACCTTCAGCAGGAGAGGAGCCAGACGGGAGGACATGGGTAGTACCTGTGCACAAAGAGCTCTTCCTACAGGCTCTGGTTGCTGGCAACATAGATGGAAAAACAAAGGTCAGGAAAAAAGCCCTTAGTCTTGGCCAGCAGAGCCCAGCAGTCTGCTCACTCAGCCGCTTCTGGGTGTAGGTGTAAAAGCAAAGGACAGAAAAGCTGCAGTGCCTGAGACTGGTTTAAAAAACAAAACAAACTCCACTCTAATCCCAAAGCTGCTTTTATTCTATCAACAACTACCCAACAGGAAAGAAAGAGCATGAAGTGGCAATAATAGTCTTCAATTGCTACAAGCTTTGGGCAACAATGAAGAAAGGAACAGATAACATAGGAAACCCTACCAGGAAGCTATAGCAGTAGCACATATCCTCAATCAGTTATCCTTGACAAGAAATTAACTTTTAGACAATTCAACAGTCAAAAGGAAAGCTCTGAACTCAGGAGAAGATGGAGAGGATTAAGACAAGAGCCTCTATGGTCTGCCCTTGTCCAAACGACAACTGCACTAGAGGTAAATGGTTATTCCCTGTGGTATGTTATTTGTGTGGACAGAAAACCATCAGGATTCTATTATGCATCAGAGAGCACAGAAGACAAATAAAACTTGATTTTAAAGGACCACTGGTCCCCACTTTTTTTTAATGCAAATGTGAATTCATTTATAATATTTTCTTCCTCCCACAAGACACTGGAGCACAAACCTGTGCAGTGGGTGTTTGCTAGTGCAGATGTCCGAGGAATATAAATAATTCCTTTGCAGGGCACTAGAGGGCAATGGCCTGTTGGGGCAAAGAAACCTAAGGATTAACAGAAAGAGCCAGTGCATTCAGCACGAGTATTTCTACTGGAAAGCCATTCTAGTGGTTGTGAATGTGTTGTAAATTACAGAGGGCTTCTAGGAGTGAGATGCTTTTCTGGCTTGATTTCAGCCCATATCGCTGCTTCGATGATTTCTGGCTGCTGCTTTCAGATCCGCTTTCAGGCTGCTCCTCTTCAACATCAGGCCTCCTTCCCTTACCAGTGCGAAACGTTTGCAGCTTCTCTTCTCCAGAGTGAAATTGCCCCGTACTGTGCCTGACCTAAGGGGGAGAATACACCTCAGCTGACAGAGAGCACATCTGAAGAGCCTACAAACTGCATGTACCCAACCCACAGAATACAGGGGGCACTAATGGACTGGTTTTGGGGGAAGCCTGTGATTAGAACCTGCTTTTGGGAACACCTGGATAACGCGCTGCCTCAGTCAAACAGCTGCATCCTTGACTAACTTGCTGAGCGCTGTGCCTCTGCTGTAGGCTGTGTCAAATGACACATCATCAAGTTACAAAAAGGGGGAGCTGGACAAAAATCCCTGCTCTAGAAAGAGCCTGTCAGTCAAGTTCCTGGGCCTGGGAACATCTTTGGATACTCTGTCAGCGTTCCCTTTTGTTACTACCTAGAAAACCCCATGCTTTAAGGTGCAAAGGCTCTCAAACAAAAGCTGTCCAGTCCCTTGTGCTGCCAGGGGTCTAGAGAGGGATCCGTGACCTTTAACACACCTCTACTCACAGCACTGTTTTGGGGTAAACAGCCTGGTTACGCACAAAGCCTGACCCAGAGCTGGTTTTTCTCAGAGCAAGATACCAAGAGCTTAATCCTCAGTGCTGCTGAGAGAATTCTGGCTCCAATGCATGTGCAACTGCTCCTCAGGGCTGTTACAGACAAAAACTGCTGAAAGTGCAAAACCCAAACAAGTTTTGCAGGGAGCTGTTACCAAGAGCCACCCCAGACAGCCTTAACCTGGCTTGGCGTGGGCAGGGCTGAGCTTTCCTTGGAGAAAAGGGTCAAGTTACAGGTGAAGCCAGAAGATTTTATCAATTTACAAGCTCAGCCAACACTGCAACGTTGGAGCACCGAGCTGGGAAAATCAGGTCATAGATAAACTAGAAGCAGCTGGGAAGGAGATAAGCCACAGCTACACTTTTCAAGGGCTGTGGGTTTTGCCCCAGCAATGCTGTACGTGAAACTGGTTACGCGGCAGCTGCTGGGGATGAAGCAGGGAGCCCTGACTTGAATCCTTCCTTAGGAAACACAGTTACAGTAACAAGGAGTTACCTTCCTCCCTCCCTGCCTTAGATTTGATATAATTTATTTCATATCTAAAGCTCAGTATCTTCATTGAGTTCTACAGACTCGAGAAAGAGAAGAGCTATTCTGGGCTGTCACAATTAAATACACACAGGTGAGAAATACTTCACAAACCTGAGCCACGTCCTCCTTGGCTTGTCCCCCATCAAGAATGAGGCGCTGATGGAGTCTGGATCCATCTGAAGCATCTGCTGTCCTCACAGCACAGCGGGACGGGGCTCACCGCGCAATCTCACACAATTTTGAAAAGACAGAAGCACCATCTCAGCCTTCCAATGTTAAGCAGCGTATAAAATGTCTTATAGGACTCAGCTGTAATTGCTGTAAGTGTTGTCTTCACATCAGAACAGTCATCTACTAGTCTTTTCTAAGTGTTATAGATCAGAAAAATAAGACAAATTTTGTTTTGCCTGAGAGCCCTCGTTATACACAGACCTGGTGACAGTCACACATTCAGGTTATGTTGGAGATGATAGAAAGTACGAAAAACACCCAATTTGCAAGACATTTAGAAGTACAAAAGCAAAGTACCTATAACAAGAAATGGAACAGAGACAAGAAAACATGACAGTGTCGTAACACGAATGAAAAATGCAGTTTACTACTGTTTCGCTATAAATTAATTTCAAATGCCACTATTATGGAAAGAAAAATCCTTGGGAGGCATCAGTTCCCCCTCCCAGGTCAGTACTGAGCGGGAGACACCACCCAACTGTCCGTCTGCATTTCCTAATTGCCTCAATGACTTCTTCCCCTTCTCAGAGCAAAACTTATTTCTTCACTCAAGAAAGGAAACGTTCATCTCCGCAACAGCCTCCGAATGTCACGCGATTGAAACCGCAGCGCGGGCCATGGGGTGGGCTGGGCACAGGTTCCCCCCAACAGGCCGCCACAGAGAACGAACAGCACGTGTTCCTAATACACTTCACCCACACTGGCTGGGCAGAGCCCACCAGCTCACTTCTGAACTCGTAATGTTTGCAACATGAAGTGTGACTTCAGGGAAATTTCAAAATACAAACAGTAAAACTCCTAAGCTGACTATTGCCAAAGACACAGCAGAAAACCGACTGCAGAGCTGTTAAAACCGACTCCAGTCACCAGGTTTGTACATTACAGTTCTGGTTCATGTCTTGACAACTTTCCTATAAACATGCTCTAGTCTACCACTTTTTTTACCAGTATCCTTTTACCTTCCTACAAGAAAGCTTCTGTTAGTGAAACAATTATTAAAATATTTTTTTCTGACAACTTTTCAGAAGAAAGGGCAGGTGGTTTGGTGATCTCGCTGCAGGATTTTGTATCAAGTAGCTTATTCAAGAGTTCAACAAAATGTCAGACTGAGAAAGCATCAACAACCGTACCAAACCCAACAGGGACAGGGAACCCAGGCCCTCGATGGCCTCCAGAAATCCAAAGGACCCAAACCAGCTGGCGCAGTTTCATCCTTGGGCTGACAACCCACGTAATCAGCCAGACTGTAGAAACTGCGCAGAGAGGGCCCAGCAGCTGGGGAGCGAGGTAGGAATTTGGTTTTAATTCCCCTGAATGCTGAGCTTGGTCTAGACGGGAGAGCTGCAGGACACAGCTTTAACTTGCTCCAAAACCCAAGGAAAACACTTCTCCCTCTGAAAATGCAATAGCTTTGTATTTAGAACAGTTACGCTTAACCTCTGCAAAGCACCAAAATCGTGTTCCTGGCAGTGGCGGCTGCTGTTTCACAGCCAAGGGGCAGCAGACACCTTTCAGCCCGCTTTGTCTCACCTGGGGGTGGGAAGGGCTGCCCCACCAGCTGGGCCAGCAGCTCGGGAACAGTCGCCTGTAGTTACAGCTCCGGCTCTTCTCTTAGTGCAAGTCAGAAGGTCACATTGTTAAATACAGGTAAATACAGCTTAAAAAGGAAGGCAAAGATCCTTCTGGAAAGCTAAATTAATTCTCATTAAACATTTGTCCATTAGTGCTTCTAAAACTTTTTCCAGAACGCTCTTTGAGTGCAGCAAATCATTCGTAGGCATGTTTTCCTGGCAGGGACTGAAAAATGCCACTGCAAAACAGAAAAGACCATTCCAAAGGCAGGAGGGAATAGGAGATAAAGTAGCAAACTGGATCTAGAAATGTTATTCCAGGGCTTGGAACCTCCGGGGAAAACGAAAGTGTCTTCTTTCTCTCTCTGAATATTCTCATCAGTGTTTTATTCACCTTCAGTCTGAGGTATGGAGTTGTAGTTAAAAACTGATGCTTTTCTTTTGCCCCAAGCTGACTGCAAGTCTGGGACCCAACACCTGCTGTGAACAGTAAAAGCAGATTTTTAATTAAAAGCTATTTACTTCATTAAAAAGTGACAATTACTTGATGATGAGCATTGCAGGCACATGATAGAGGAAATGCTTTCAATGAAATGAAAGATATAAACTGGGGAAATAAAAAATAATACTTGCCTGAGAAGAGAGGAGGAGGTTAATTACTGACAGCACGTGCCCCTGGCTGCGCACCATTTTCTGCTGTGCTAAATATGCTTTTCTTGTACCATCTGACAGGGCAGAAAGGAGCAGAGGTTTCAGCAGAGCTTCCTTACCTGTTGTAACGAAGCCAGACCCCACAGTAACATCACTGGTCGGTCAGATGCACTCAAACATTCCCGTTTTCCTTCCAGTCAACTCTCAGTTATCAGCATCTTGCAAACTAACGACAGCTACGAGCCGTCAGGAGAGCTCCCCAAACCCATTTTGGCAAAGTATTTTAAAAGAAAAAAGTTCTAGTTACCTCAGGAAAGCCTTTTAGTCAATAAATAACAGAACTGAAGCTGGTTTAAAAAAATAAAATAAAATCAAATCCACATTTTAGCAGGCTACAAGTACAAAGCAGTCAACACACAAACTCCAACCAGTCAAACAGTAAAGGACAGTTTTCTTTTTCTTTTTTCCTTTTTTTTTTTTCTTTAAGGGGCAGGGGCATGGAAAAAATACAGCACACTAATGAAACAAAATGCAAAAAATACAAAAAAATAGAAAATAGAAAAAATGTATTTACAAGTGATACATTACTATGATCAGAAAGCACAAAGACAATTGCTGCTATAATACATGCACTGGGTCAAGAAGGAACTACTAAAAACCTGCAAGGGAGCTGTTTGTAAAAAAGAAAATGAAAAAAAAAGAAAAGAAAAGAAAAAAGAAAAAATAGACACCCCCTCCCCCCTCAAACAAACAGGGTTGGGTTTGAATTTTTTTCTTCCCTAGTTTGCTACATTGATCAAAATCAAATATCCCCTAATGTCCATGAGTACAAGCAGTACAAACACTACACGTGGTTTTAAACTGCAGGTTCAGTTGTAGGAGGGGGGAAAAACAGCAGCTCATTGTAGATCCATATACAAGAAAGCCATAGTAAACTGCTCTACATGCTAAAAATTACAGCAAGCCCCCGTCTGCTACATAGCATGATCTTAGCAGGTTTTCCTTTGTATTTATTCATATATATATCTATATGTGTGTATATATATATGTATAAAAATCGTGCCCTTTTTCACTGCAACATGACATCTGGGTGGAAATGTAACTTGTTACAACAAATTTTTATATGGATACTGCAAGAAGTCACTCAATGTCTGTGGATTTAATAAGTAACCTCACACCACAGGAAATATTTAATAAATCAAAAAACCCCAATATTGTGACAGAAGACCTTCTGTCTCAGTTCTTTTCAAAACCCAAGTCCAGCAGGAAACTGGTCCCAATGTACCCGAGGGTTCTCTGAAGAAGCTTCAGTTTGCTTAACCGTTTTTCTCTTTTAGTGTTCACAAGTTTTTGAACGACTTCAAGCCGTTTTCAGTTTCAAGTCTGTCTCTTCCTCTCTCCAAGGTAATAGTCTGGTACTAATCCGTCTGAGCGAGGAAAAGAGGAAAGTGGCTGCAGCTGCACAAAGGGTCCCCTATTCCACATCTGCAGGGAGACACGGAGTCACATGGAGCTCCAGCATCTTCGCCTTTCTCTTCTTTTCCTCCTTTACTACAAAGTCCTTTCATATGAGTCCCATATTGGTACCTTCCCAAGCACCAGCCAGTCCAGCTTTAGGAGACGACAAAGCCACAAGTTAAAGTGAAAAGGACCAAGGCAGAAGTTCAGGTCACTTTCTCTCTGTTCCATCATACTTCCAGGAAACGGGAGCTGCTGGACTTGGAGTGGAAAGGCTCAGACCACATGCGACGTAGATCGCCCTGGGCAGGGAAACAGCAGAAGGACCAGGCCCTCAGAAACTTTAAAGTCCATTCAGAATTCAGATTTTAAAATGCGTGTATAATTGCAAGCGTGTCTTAAAGGAAATCTATTCCTCACCTGTTTTGCAAGTTACAATAAAGACAGTAAAAAATAAATCCTTTCCCTGTCAACCTAGAACATCTTATTTGGGCAGCAGATCCACCTAAAACGGGTTTCTGATGGGAAGGAAATATTTATGGAGGTGGAAAATTCTGCCCTTTCCTAACGCTCTGCTCTGCACAGTGCTAGATGTGTTTCAACAACAGCCCTGTAACAGGAGAGGTTACGTTTTAAAATTTCAGCTCGGAACAGGTGACTGGAAAGAGGTAAACAAGGATCTGCCTCTCCAATCTCTGTTGCACCTCTGCGCACATGTTCTTTCATGAGCAGCTGGGCAAGGACAAATTCATTTATTTAATTAAAACAGCACTTCATACTTCAGGATTTGGTTAGTTTATAATTACTGGTACTTTATGTACATAAATTATCTTCTGTTTCAGGAACTCTCAGCTACTCAGTCCTCCAAAATGACCCTTCGCCCCACCAGCAGCGGTACCTTAGCTCCGGGCCGGGGCTGTTAAGGAGCAGTAAGGAGAACTGGTGCTCAGAGCAAGAAACCAAACCCGCCTTCCAGACGTGAACGGATCATCCCATCTTACCTTTAAATAGGCCATGGTGAGGAGCGGCAATAAAGTAAACGGTACCAAATAGAGTAGGGCAGGCTGGGCCGCCCGGTGAATACGAGAAGCTACTGTTGCAGTTAATAGACCTGTAAAAGAAAAAAGTGACCATAGTTATCTTTAGGTTACATATGGATGTTCCAGTCGTTTCATCCACACGCGGTTCCCTTCCCCACCATTTTAAGAGAAAGGCTACGGAAAAGTTACTTATCTGTGCTTCACTTTTCCTGAACAGATTTAAACCAAACAAAAGAGTGAAAAAAGAGTAGAATACCGAAAGTACAGGAGTTCTCTAGATGAATCACCAGGTGTACTCTTGCACAGCATAATCGATCTAGAAACTCCCCTGTTTTTCCCATAACCCAGGTATGAGCTGACACTTTCTGTGCTAATAAAGCAAAGTATAAAAAGTTGCTAACAAAAATACACTGATAATATTTCATCCTCAAAATACGACAACAAAAACATAGTAAAAAGAAGACTCTAGAAGGGCTTTTCTCCCTAGACTGTGCCAATGAAACCCAAGGAGAGGAGGATTTTAAAAAGAGCATCACCAAAGCATTCTCTCAAAGCCTCTTTACACTTACTTTCATCATCTTTTAAACCTAATACAATAATCTCCCTTCTGCTCACTAAGCAGCTATCCATATTAAACTAATTACTCACCTACAAAATATCCAATAAGTGTGCAGTGAAAGTAAGAAACCTTCTGCATACGTCCAGAGATGTTCCCTGGTCCTGGGGCACCACAGGAATCACTGTTTGCTTGTTTTTTGTAGTTATCGTAACGCAGGACAAAGCAGAGGAGAAGACCTGGCATGACAATATCTCCGATCCCCAGCATGGAGAAGTGGCTGCCTGTGGAACTGCAGAGCAACTGAAGTTGAGTTCACGCCCAGCACAAAAGGTGACCAGCTCTAGACTCCTCCTCTTTGGTTCTGAGCTTCATTTTGCACATCCCTTCTTTCTAGTAGCAAACCTTTACGCAGCAGAAGCTAAATGCTGGGTACTGGAGATTTTCTCCTCGGTGATTTCACCACCACCTCAGCTCAGTTTTAAACATACCCATTTTGACAGTAATGTCATCTTGCTCCAAACCAGTTAATTTCTAGCAGTACTGTTTAAGCTGCTTTTGTTCTTAACTCACTCAACAAAACAGATCCATCAATGCAGTATTTCAGTCTTCTCTCTTCTAAGCGCTGATGGGAGGTACAAGCTGACCATTTTATCAAACTGTTGGACATGTATAGACACTGCACCTTCCTTCCCATGTACACAGATCACCTCTAATACACGGCAACAACTCAATTCATGGACTTCTCAGATCTTTGGTCTCATGCAGAAAACACATTGAAAACTACAGTCTCACCAGACTCCCAGAAAAGAGCAAATTGCTAAGTAAATTAAGAAATAAAATTGCCTGTTATCTTAAATCCAAGATCTTTCTCGTAAAAACAAAGCCAAATTAAGTTATCACAAAGTTGACTAAATAAAGTATTTTGCTTTGATCACTGCAGCCAATCAACTCCGAATGTCTGCAATTTCAGCATCCCAACATCTAAAGAAACAAGAACAAACAAGCCAACATAACCTACAGCCAAACTGCTCACACCGCTCTGGTTCTGAACCCGAGACACCAAGGACCGCCTGCACCGGGAGCTGTGGAGTCGCCTCCCTCCAGCACAGCATTACCCGGTAAGCTCCCCTGCTTAGATCCATTTCTAACTCCCTTCCCAATCACCTGCGATCATGCAGCAATCAAGACTATTCTGAGGTTACAATAAACCTCAGGTCTTCTGCTTTTAAGCATCAGGTCCTAAATCCTACAATAGCAGTCGTTAAACTGCAGAACTCACACAGATGGCAAAAAGCGTATCCTGTTCTGAACAAGCCACCTTTTAACCTAATTGGGATCATTTCTGCATGCTATGAGTCAGCAAATGCAAAGTGTCCCATCCTCACTACTCATTATAAGCCTTTTTATCATGAAGAGGCTGTGACTAAACAGGGAACTAAGCTGATATTTTCCAATAGTTAGTGCTACTAAAAAGTACAGGGAGGGGAAATTTTTCTTATACTAGAGTAAAAGAACTGCTGATTTTACCTTGGAAATACAAGTTTACCAGGCAGCGACAGGCGGGGAACATCTCTACCCACATTTGGTCCCAGGTGGAGTTTCCGGGATAAAACGTCAAGGGGATTATCAGCTGGTTGTGTGGCCACTTTCACCATAACGTTGCTGTTGAAGATGTAGGCAGAAAAAAAGACCTACAGAGCAAGGAAACCATCAGAAATTACAAGCTGCAATAATACAGAAACTAGAAGCTGCAAGTATTTTTGCTTTGCTTACTTAAGAAAGAATACTGTCCAAATTTTCCATATTGTATATATGATGATAAAAGTCAAAATGTATTTCAAAAATTCAGGTAAAGCTTTCAACACTGCCTATCCTCAAAAATAACTGAGGTATACTTTCTGATATCGAGATATTGATCAATAGATAGAGAACCTTTGGCAAAGGATCTGTCTGGACTAAAAAGGCAGGTAACGGGATTCTGAAAACAAGAGAAGGCTGGAAAGCGGAGAAGAGGTGGGTACGGTGCTCGCTCCCGAACGGAACGATGCGACACGTGTTTCAAACAGGCCCTTGCGCTGCAGCTCGTCACACGGGGAATTGGCTGCCGGAGCTGCCAGCTCGGTGTTACGCAAAGGTAAACCAAACTCCCTTCACTGTTACAACATACATTCTGTCAGGTTTCTAGTAAAAGCGTAGTAACGATTTAATGCCAGCCGTACTGGCTGTGAATCAGTTTGCATTCCTGTTCCGTGGCTTTCACTGCTAAGAAGAGGTTGGCATGTGCGGGCTCTGCAAGTGTGGGTAAGGCTTTGTGTTTACTCGGAAATGCTCGTTCTGATCCTCAGCCAGCCTTTCAAAATTTGAGGTCCAATTTCTTTTTTTAAATAATATGCCAAAGTTGAAATATTCTAATTGTATTTCCGCTTTTGCCAACTAATTAGCGAGGAAATCATTCTGCATCCTGCTGCAGACTTGAACGTCTCAGAATGGAGCAATGAAGCTGATCTTCTGGCTCTGCCAGATTCACCAACTTCATTCTAGTACATTTCATGTACAAATGGCCCAAGGCCAATTACAAATCCAAAGGATAAAAACAGTTTTAACAAAACCAAACAGAACACTTACCCAAAAGACATCATAAATTAGTAACCCAGAGAGTAGCAAGCAGGAAACCTTCAGGCTGGGCAGCCGAACAAAGGCTATCATTGCAACACATAGGCCCATAGCCAGAGCTGCAAAATGCAAACACATCATTAGTTCATTAAAAATAGCAAAACAAAAAAACCCCAAAGCCAATACCTGCCCCCAAAATCACCCCAAAGAAGCCTCTGTTTCCACCTGTGCAGCACTGTGTGCTCTAGATGACTGCCTGCTATTCCTAGATAGTGAAATTCCTCTTACCGGAGTTCAGAAAAGTCAAAATACATTCAGCAGCCAACTGTGAACAAGTCCCCAAGGAAGCAGAAACACCTCTGCAGGCACAACTGCCCGTTCTGCTCAGCTTCCACTCCCCACCACAAAGAAACGTTTTCATGTCTTGTGTCCTAGAGACTCTCCCCTATGAAACACTGATGTTCCAGCTAAAAACAGAAGCAACAAGACAACTTCGAACTCTTTGTGCCCCAAACATAAACCTCTACTTTTACACTATTAGGAGGTTTTCTAGTAAATGCACAAAATAAATAAAATCCTTGACTGCTCATTCAGAAATAGCATGGTTATGTGACATGTTAGAACACGATATGACAAAAACCCACTCAAACCGATCATCTGCTTGAGGAAGACTGTGTAAGACTGCCCGAACCCTGACTATGAAATGTTATAATTTAGATACACAGGGATTTCCCAACAAGAAGAATCTATGTGAAAGCCTGACCACCAACAGAAAAAAAATATATGGGCAAGTCTTTTCCTAACCCCTCTCCCAAGGGAGAGTTTTCAGCCCGATCAACAAGCTGAACACCACAGTGCAGCTCAGACGATAGTTCTGTTCCAAGGGGAATTTTGTCAGGGTGGAAAACTAAGATGTTAGGCTAAAAAACAAACAAACACAGTCTTCACATTTGTGTTTTCCTGCTTCTTTAAGCCTAGCCACAGCTACCAGAGATACTCAGCTGACAATCAAGTGTATTTCAACTGGTTTCAGGCAAATCCCTAAAGAGATAATTAAAATAAAAAAACTTGAAAAGTAAATCAACTTTCATCTATGATATCAGCGCATCTACAAGGAATAATGGAGCGCTGTTGGGACCAGATTTCACTTAGGCATGCAGACAGTCGTAAAGAAAATGTAGTTGCCTAACAGGAGACAGATTTTGTAAAAAGTTATAATCCTATTTTGACCAACTGAAACTGCAAGGAAAATGGATTCATTAGATATACACCCACCGGCATGACATCTTCACCAGGCCAAAATTTCCAAGTTAACCTTTGAATTCTCACGTTATAATTCTGCAGTTGTAAAACTACCCTGCGTTTGCCCTTCACCTGAAAGATGTGGAGTTCTTCTATCAAATCGCCAAGGAAACACTGCCATACAGATTCAAGAGAGAAAAGTGCCACCAACCACCTTGACTTTGCCAAGCCCACCTTATCTTTCGAGAACTGACAAGCTTAGCACAGCACTAAGTGTCAGGGCTGCCAGTTTTAAGGAAGCAATGGGACAAGGTGAGTCACCAGCCCCGGAGGGGTTTGACAGATGCAGATGAGGTTCTCAGGGACATGGGTTAGTGCCAGGGTCAGGTTACGGTCGGACTCGATGATCTTGAGGGTCTCTTCCAACCTAAATGATTCTACGATTCTCCTCAGATAAAAACGTACCGTAAATCACGCCTCATAGCTGTAACTAGCTATAAAATGTAAGTAAATTATTGAGGCTTAAAGAATTTGACAGAGCAAAGCAGTGAGAAAAAGAACTGCATTCAGTAATTCAATACAACCTTCAGTTACAGACTTCCTCTGGCAGAAGAGCAAATAGCAAGTAATAGTCTGTGTGAAATCAAAGAGGTTTCTCTAAAGCAAATGTTAATAATAGCTCAAGCAAGCTTATCTTCAGGAGAGGATTTCCAGGTTATAATTAACTAAAAGTGGGAATATTTTAACCAGTGTGAAGTTTCATCTGTTTTTTCACACTGTTTATCACTGAAACGAAGCCAGGCACACGTGCAAGACGCTCTCATCAAACTACGCAAATACTGCATAGAAAAGAAGATGCAAACAAGTCCTTTAGACAACGGTGAAATACACATGCTAATAATTATGCAGTTTTGCAACTGCTTTAAGAAATATTGGTAAATTTAGAAAACAGAAGGGAAGCAAGAACGCCTGAGAGCAAGTCGGAGTAACGCAGGCCAAAGTGCCGCAAACCACCGACAGGCTTCCCTAAACGGAGACCAGCTGCCTGCTTCAACGGTGATGTCCAGAGATCACACGAGAAACAAACTCATCTGCATCCAGGCTCACGGAGGGTGTTAACAAACCATATGAGGCAGATCCCCATTAAAATATACTCCAAATCATTAAAAAAAAAAGAGAGAAATTAAAGAAAAAAAGGTTAAATACCCACACAAACTGTAGCTCTGGGTTAGAAGTGCTGGGCAGCGGGTTCATGGGGCTGAGTAAGAAAAAACTAATTGACAGAGTTAACCTTCAATTAACAGAACAAATTAACTTCACAGTCCCTGCAAGCGCACTGCTCAAGGAATAAGGACGTTCTGGGGATTAAGAATATTCTTGCATATGTGATTAGTCTCCAGATACAGCGTATTTTCCAGCTTTACTGCGCTGCTGCCTCCAGAACAGATGAAACCACCAAGATGCTGTGGGGCAGTAGCTGCTTTAGAACACATTATACAGGCTTCTACTTCGCCCACAGGCCAGCAGCGGACCTTCGAAAGAAACACGTACTGAAGTTCTGATCTAATCACGTTCCTATCAAGCTCTTAAAGTATATTTTAAAGAGCGGGAACAGGAACACATGTAATGAATTGGCCTCTGCCCAACTGCAGCAGGTCCCGCGGTATCTGTGCCCGTTCAGTTCACTCTGTGGCTGCAGACACTCCGGACATCTCCAGCATTCCCATTGCACATCTCCAGCTGTGCCCAGTGTTTAGGAAAGCTCTAAACCAGGCTCTACCAGGGGACAGGGACCATCCTTGGTGATTCTGTCATCAGACAATATGCACTGAGAAATACACATTTTGAGATCTGTAAATGTAGATCATCCCATGCCAAACAACCCTCTGGAGACAGCATGTGCCCATTCTGTCCTGTAAAATGTCCCTGGCTTTAGAACGGTTCAACCAGCTACCATGCAGAAGGGGGAACTGTAGTATTTGAGCAATGAAGACCGTCCCGGCAGGATCTGCCATGCCTTGATTGTGTAAAGGACTGGAAATTAGCATAAAGTATTTCCCTTCCTTTTTACTCAAATCTAAACCAGAAATATTCTCATAAAGAAAGTATCAGCTGCGCAGCAACAAACCATCCACACAAAAATGGAGGTGTACAGCTAAGAATAAACACCTGCCCCAGTCCTGCCCCCAGCCGCCAGCCCAGGCGACGGGAAGCACATCACAACATCTGTTTTACTTTCTGCCGACAGCGGAACACAAGATCAGCCCTGCGCGAGCGCGATGGCCGCGCGCCCAGAGCTGGCAGCCTGGCTCAAAGCGAGTGCTGCACTTGCTCAGATTACCGAGCAGTACTCACTGCCCCCACTGCCCCCCAAACAGGATTAACTGGGGTCTCAAGCACTCAGCTACAGAGGTGCAAAGGGTAAAGGCAGGGATGATGTGATCCCACCTGTAGCAGTATAAGGACTAAAACTGCAGAGCCTGTTGCCCTGGCAAAGACCAATAAATGCTGCTTCCTGTTCGACGTCACTGACAAACACTGATTTAATTGGATTTGAACAAAGGACGGGAAGCTTACCTGTATAGTACAAACTCTCTTAATATAAGCGACGTAAAATACTCCAAAGCTGGACAGTATCAATACAATTCAGTAAATCATAAGCAACCACCAAGAGAAAATAAGACCCAGAAACCACTCTGTGCCAGTAGTTCAGTACTCTGCAGATTAATTACCTCAAAGCCAACTATTTTAGGCTGAAGTGCTCACAAAAATTAGTTATTTTTAAATAAATGCATCTGTTGATATCTCAGTGTAGACAACTCTTTTTGCCAAAATTCACACTTGGCACTCGGTTTAGCTTTGTAGCTACTGCAAATCAAAAATCACCCCTGATTCCATAGTGAGCTACTCTGCTTAACACAAAACAAACACATCTGCATTTTTTTCATTTATCACCTGGGTACTTCAAAAGGTATCCCCTAACATGCAACAGCTGGAACTTTTACAGCAGCAAAAAGCATGAATGAATCCCAGTGCCTGTATAAAACAGAAAAAACTCAGGTGCCATGAGAGGTTTCAGTGCTAAGGACTGGCTGCTGCTGCTATCTCATTTAGGAGGAGCTGGAAAGCTGATGTGATGTGTGTTTTCTATCGCAACAAACAATTTAAACGGCAGGTAATGTTGTCCCAGCTATTTTTCCTCAAGCAATCACCACCTCAGGGTGCCATTTCATGAGATGTCCTACGCCAATTCAGCTGCCTGACACCGCTGAGAAGCGGAGGTCCTGCCCCAGCTCCATCTTCATCCCTGTGCTATCATATCCACTCCATTTGCTCACATCCCATCATGCTGCCACTTACCTTTTGCCAAATTTAGCACATACCTGACTGCACAATAATCCAATTCATCTCACTGCAGCAGCAGAAAAATAGCCTGGCAAAAAAATAGTACTCTGCCATTCTAGTGAGCTGAATCAGTTACCATGTGATTAAATGAGTGGCAGAGCTAGCACAAGAGATCTGGAAGGCAGGAGGGGAGGAGGAAAGCTGCTTTTCGGAACAGTAAGCTGTGAATTCAGTTCAACCAGCATGAAAAATTAAAAAAAAAATCACACCTTCAAGCCAAATGGATGCCTGCCAGCTTCACCCATCTCACCATCCTAACTGGCAAGCATCAAAGAGATCAAAGACAACCAGCTACTGTGAACTGTCTCACAACAAATTATTTGACCAGTGAGATGTGCAGCAAAAATTAACCAGATTGTTAAGATCAAGTTATGATCACAAACAACCACTATCTCCACACATCTTTCACTACAACTGGCGACTCACCCTACACCACACGGGTGCAGAATGTCTTCTGGCACTTCCTTGGAAGCTTTTACAAACCAGAAAAACAGGTGTCCCAAACAGCACCCTGGCATGTTGCTGCTCAGGGAGTCGAGCACACAATATTACAACTCAGCGAGCCATGAATATTAGCAAATTTCACCGATCATCACCAGGTGACTGATGTGTCAGAACATGCGCAAACCAGCAGTAAAATCCCTTAATTCACATACTCACCATCCATGAGGAGCCAGTGGCCAGTCAGGACCCAGATAAGGACAAGCATCACAGACAGAGAAAACGAGAGCAACTCGGCAGCAGTGAAACGCCCGCAGCAGCCAAAGGAAATCCTAGGAACAACATGGAAACATGAGCTGGAAGACTTTTGTTTCCATTTAAAGGCTGCACGCTGTTGGAACAAGGCTCGACTGCTGATGAAAGATGCCAAGAACAACTGAAGGGAAGTTCCTCTGCCACAAATAGGTACCAAAACAGCAACAAAATAAAAGCTTTCCTCACATTCAAATAATGTGTGTAAAGCCTCAACTAGAGAGACAGAAAAAACCCTGTAACTCCTGGCACCTCTCTCGAAATTGGTACCATGAATGCTGTTTTCTAGTACCATCCAAGATAGTGCTTTTTGCAACATGAACCCCAGTCACAAGGTTAACAGAAAAAATAATTTCAAAACATGACATTAACAACTGTGATTTTCATTAGTGTAACTACAGCTTTTGGAACAGGCAGCATTAAAATCCATAGTCCAGCGTTAACAAACATCGAAATCCACCACCAAATCGCAAACTCTGAAATCTCAGCCAAAATAAGCCAAACTTCTTAAAAATCACTGCTGGGAAATCCAGCCCCTGCAATGGCTCCGCATTTCCCGGGCTGACAGGCCTGCGTGACTTGCAGAAATCGTGCTTCCTAGTTTCAAAGTGGAAACATGGCGTCGGAACAAAAAATATGAACAAACATCAGCCCTGAAGCTCTGAGGTTAATGCTTGTAACCAAAGACTCCATTAAAGAATTTTCATTAAAATAAATAAATACAACATATAAGAAGAGAGGCAAAAGATTTCTCAAGTCCTTACTTGTTTTGAGGTGAACAAGGCCGCGTTAAGTACTGGCACATCGGGAGCAGAAGGAAAGCGAAAGCTATTGTTGCAAGGACTAGAAAAAGAAGAAAAGGTAATATTAGTACACTCAGACCTAATTTCTACAGTACACAAACAAGCTTCTCCAATTTGAAAAAGCTCTTGCAACAATGTCCTATTATAATATGCTGCAGTATTTCATTAAAGCAAGAGCAGCTCAAGACTCCAAGGTTTTCTGCAGAGCTGCTATTGTTAGTAAGCTTTCAAACTTCGGTCAAAATAAAAGCTCTCAAAGGAATGCAACGCCCCATGCCCAAACCTTAAAAAAAGTCTTAAAGCTATTCCTGATCATGTCAGCAAGAAAAACAGTTTGCAAATATTCTGGGAGCCAAAAAAAATTGAAAGAACTTACTACAAACTGCTTGTGAGATTCTTTTACAATTCTTCAACATACGACACAGACTAAGTCAGCATAACAAAGGGTTTTTTCCACTTTTTAACTCGGTCACTTTTTCCCCCCATCTCACTCAAACCCCTTTATTCATTACTGAAACACAGTACAATTTCAAACAAGTTATATCCAGTAGCCGACAACTTAAAACTGTTAAAATACAAAGTGCTTTAAGTTTTTGAAAACAGGACAATAAAAACACAGGAGTATCTAAATAGACTAGTTCCATAAACATTTTCTCTTTTAAGAAGCATACTAAGCCCACCCACACATTTGTAAAAGCATTTACTAACTGCTGCTATTTATAATCTTTTTTCCTTCCACTTTAAAAACAAAATAATAGCACTGAATTTGTCCTAAGGACTGTTTAAAAGGCTGAACGGCGAGGGCGTGGAGACACGGACATGTCAGCAGCACACATCCAAAACTGCTGTAGCAAGAACAGACCGAAATGAAAACACAAGAGTCACTCGACATTTTCTGCATGCTGCAAATCGAATCTTTGTGCTGTCCTCTCTTCATTCCTTAAAAATTGGGGTGGTGGCCTTTTTAAAACATTTTTTTCTTTCTCGTCTCAAATGAAGACGATGGGGAAGAATCAAATGTTCCCTTTAATACACAGCTTAAGCCAACTGGAGAAGAGAAAATGGTTTGGTCAAACCACATCTTTGCAGCCCTCGATTCTGCCCCTTCTTGTGGGAGGAAGATTTAAAAAAAAAGTTCGATTCATTTGAAAAGTTTTTAGAGTGTCTGTGTGCAAACAGCACCACAGAAACTCACAGTTCTATCAGTATTTCAGAGAGGGGGACGAAAAGCAGAACGGAGAGGGAAAGAATGAAGAGTGTGGCAGCTGGGCTCAGAGAGTGTAAGGATGTAATGCAATCACACCACCACACAGTGCCCACGGGCGCCCACTCTCAGTCTCGTTCCTGACTGTCAGGGTTCCAGCGGCAGGTTTTCTCTTCCCTCGATACCCATTATTCGATTGGCAATCCCTTGGCTCAGCTCCCATCTGCAGGCAATGTGCCAGATCTGCTCTGCCCTCTGCTCGGCAGCTGGCCTGGCCCTGGGCTGTTTGCGGGACCTATCCTGGCTCCTGACTCTGCCCTGAAAGGAAATCTTTGGGGGAGGAAGATTTAAGAGGGGTTTAAGAAACCAGACGTCAGCTAAAATTTAGAAATCCCCCTACATCAGCCTCTAAAATTGACCAAATGAGGATGTAAAATAGCACCACTTGAGCTTCAGGGGACAGAGGGACCAAAGTTCCCTGTGCTTAATGACACCTCCTGATGCAAGACCAAGGAAAAGCACAAAAGCATCATAAAACCAGGTTCCACAATAAAGACACCCAAGTGCACTAACACAAACAGACTCAGTCCACTTAAACCTGCAACAACCCCAACCGACAATATTGTCTAATTACAAACTGCAAATGTGACAAAGTTACAAATGTCAAGGTCATTCTGGAAATAAATGGACCAATAAGCCTGATAAATTAAAACTTGTCTTCTGTCATAAAACTTCCCTCATCATATCTTATGTGTATGTCTGTGTATATATATTCCCATAATATCTAGCATATGGTAGAATTTATCTTGAAGTAATAATTTATTTTTAAGAAGAAAGAACATCTGTGTCATAGGTCGAAGTTATAAAAGCAGCATTCAACAGACCCCTACAGGACTGTGCCTTCAGAATTAGAGGAGTCTCAAGAGCTGGGTCAAGAGCAGAGATTTAGATTTCACCCCTCAACATCAGCCCTGGTGAAGAGGCTGGAGAGGACACAGCTCAGCAGCTCATCCAGGAGGGAAAAGCCTGCACTGCATATACATGAAGCAGGAGAGGATGAGAGGTATTTAGGGGTTTAAAAATCATCACAGGCTCAGTATGGGGACTGAGGAGTACGACTTTAAAAGCTGCTGCAAATTTGGAGCAGTAGGAGGAAACTTGCTACCCTGAACAGCAGTTGGTCTCTTGAAGAACTGCAAAAAGACCAAAAGGCCAATATTTTCCAAAAATCAAAGTGCTGGTATTTACTTAAATGACAAAACATAAATAATAATAAACTGGATCAGAGGAATTGCAATTTATTCGCAGGCAACCATTTCATTTTTGTTCTAAATTCAAGCAGTGCAGAAGAATAATACTCGAAATACTAGTGAGACAAGAAGTACTCTTGAAACAAAGAAAAACTGCGTCAAAGCAAAAACCAAAACTAAACTAGGAAAAGAAATCTCTGGACAGGATCTCCAGAGTTATGCTATGGTCCTATAGAGGACCTCAATTATGAAATACCACGTACAGTTCTGAGCACAGATTTAGAAACAAGTAAACTTTACATAGAATAATACATCTAGCATCTTCCAGAACTCTGGCAATTTATAGTTCAGTAGGTTTAGCAAATCTCTAAGTGGAAAATACTTCTCAAATAATACTTGTCACTTTATTAATAGCTACAGAGACATGAAAATACAACTGTGAAACCTGATGAATTTTTTTTTAATGTACTATAACATGCTTTTTAATTCTTATCAGCAATATTTAATGCTATCAACGCTTTCGGTTCTATTCCAATTCAAGAAGAAAACTTAAGTCACCTGCTGTGCATATTGTGAAGACAACTTGAACTGAATCAAAGAAGAAGAACATAACTAGGAGAGAGACAGACGCTCCGATCGGCAGGAACAACGCCTGGGTAGAATCAATGGTTTGAATACCTGCAGAAGAAAGAAAGTGACATTTGACACGGGCTGTTTCTTGCCAGAGGCACACCTGTCCTCACCGCAGGGCTGAGGACTGACAGTGTGTTCCATTCCGGAGCTGCTGCAGCAGCTGGTTACTCTGAGACCCTTGGGCACTATTGGAACCCAGCACAGCAGCCCGTGCAAAACCACTGCAGCTGAACTGTGCAGCCACAGCCCTGCTTTGCAGCACCCAAGAACTGAAAGTTGAAAGAAAACGTACTTTTTTTTCTTGTGCCATAGATAGGATGAATAACAAGTTTAAAAAAATAATGTTATTTATGGATTAGGAATCATACAGTGATTATATATTGCCTTCATTTTACGCTGAGCAACGTAAATGTGTTGAACAGAGCATACAGAAGTTTTATTTAATCTCTTAGCAGGAGGCGAAGAGCCTGACCAACAGCAGAGCTGCAGCCAGTGTTAGCGCGACTCAGCTCGTGCAAACGGTGCCGCAGCTTCAAATTCCACTTGGGCGAGGGCCACCATGGACTTAAACCCGAGCACTGATTGCAATCACCAGGTAACATCCAGCCTAACAACAAAGGGCAGTTTTCAAGAAACACTCAAGTCATTTACCGGTTTATGAAACTACCAACTCAGTTCAGCTGTACTATAATCACCTTTTATGCTAAAACCCAACCAAAGTTCATGCCCGCATTGTATAGCTGGAAGTGGCAATACTGAAGTATCTTATACTATTTCCCCCACCTCAGCCATGCAGTGCGACTACTGGGGACATTAATAACGGGCAGGGCATTTTTTACTGTATTTTAACACGAGTTTTCAGAATTACTAAGAAAACTGAGAAGATCAGGCTTTGCAGAGCCCACCTATCCCCACGTGCTATGTAAGTAGCACAAAAAATTTTAAAAATAAAAAGATGAAGAACTCAGTCACTTGGGATTCCTGTGCTACTGAGGTCTGGTACAAAAGGGTAAAGTACAATATCGATAGTTCAGTGAGGACAGTGCAAAGACACAGAAATTCCTGGGTTCTAATCTGTGACTCAGATCTAGTCCTTTCTGCTTTAAGAGAATTTATCCACATGCCCTTCAAGGTCTCAAGGGAAAAAAACCAAAACAAAAAGGCAGAAATGACATACCACAAACCACCTTGGCATATGGGAATCAGAGCCTGCAGTATTAAATGTCAAAGTTCTTCATTTCATTCCTGATCATTTTGACAGCTAATCCCCTTTATGTCCTTGTTCCCCAGCCCCAGACTTTCTCTTACTTCCCAGATGCCAAAAGCCTCGACTGCTGAATCACCAAGCACAGCAACCTCTTTGCTCTGTGCTGTCAACAGCAGCAGTGCTCTGACAACCATGTACATTCCAAGAGTCTAGATATTTTAAGAAAGGCAAAAAAAAGCACAAAAGACACATACACATAATGTATGTTATTCATTTTATAATTTTTTTAAGCTATATTTCTTACTTTAAACAAAGCAACTTTAGCAGTCATGGTTCTGTGCACAGGGCTGCTCACATATCTCGCTCCTGCCTTCTAAACTTGCTGAAACGATTCATTCTAGAGCCTGTT
This sequence comes from Pampusana beccarii, assembly GCA_013399365.1. Classification (NCBI taxonomy): domain Eukaryota; kingdom Metazoa; phylum Chordata; class Aves; order Columbiformes; family Columbidae; genus Pampusana; species Pampusana beccarii. Next base: position 1,128,157 of record VWYH01011240.1, read on the forward strand.
CTCAGAATATACCCAATAAACTGCTATAAGTTAAACTCAAGTGTGAATTCACAGCACATTGTGTACAAGACATTCTATTCTAACTGTTCACGTACTTATTTTTACCTGCAAAACAAGGCATCTCAAATGGCCAAGCTGCCTGGAATCTATTTATAGATTACAGAGGGGACAGTCACTGCGTAGGAGCTGACATGTTAATCCCCACTCTGAATAGATTGTGTGTACACACGTATTTTGTTGTCCATTATAAATGAGTTGCCCAAAGCCATGTGAACTCTATACTTTAATTTGTATTGATAAAGCTGAATCATCCTTAATGCCCTGTTAGCATGAGATCTCCCCCTGCTTACAGATGGGCTAATACATCACAGTGATAAACACCAGACAAAAAGAAATTATATCCCTTTCTTGTAACCGTGCGTTGTTTTTTAAAAAAGTAAAGCAGTTTCATTCTCCAGTAAAATCTAACAAATGGTGCAGCACGCAATTTCTATGCGTTACTGAAATGTTAGCGTTGATGTTTTAAATTTAGCTCCCATGGGCATGAACTAGACAGCACCACAGTGCACGGGGAGGTGGTACGTGCTGAGAAAACCCTCCCGTCGTACCGGGTGAACCTACAACCCACGCAGCCGGAACACATGGATGAAACAACCAAAGACGCAGCGCACAGAAGAGATGAAGGCAAGATAAGGAGCAAAGCCGACGCTTACTGTTATTGGTGCTGTTGCCGTTGAAGGACCCGGCTGCGCTGCTGTTGTCTTTCTCTTTGTCCTGATTCTCAAAGTCCATGTTAAGAGACCTGCAGGAAACAAAGCAAACTTAGCAGGTGAGTTTAAACTCCTATTTGGGCTCCTCAGCCATGGTCTCGTTGCCGTTCTACCACGGCACCCTCTCCCTGAAAAAGCCCTGTAATGCTGGTTGTTAGAAAAAACACCACACACACCGGAAAATTAAAAAAAAAAAAGAAGCTTATAGTTACGGATGAGGCACCAAATCACACGGGTTCTAATAGTGAGACTGGTTACTGTAGTGCTTGAACTGGTGTTAACAGCAAACCGCAACTAAGGTACTTATTTGCATTACTGGGAAGTGTAGAACGTGATGGAACTGCAAAGGTTAGGGTTAGGGTTCCAAGTTCTCATTTTGATCCTTTTCGTTCAAATTTAACTATCAGTTTCACTTTTGAAAACAATATTATTTCCTTCCTCTAAATCGTGTTATGAATGATGACTAAAACAAACTTGTAAGTAATTGTCTACTGAACATAAGGTCTTAATATGGTCGCAGCAAAGCCTAGAAAGTAACCATATACATATTTTAGATACACGCAGAAGAGATGACTAGAGGAATCTCTGAATAAATAGTACAAATTGGTACAACATAATTCATCCATAGGAGCCGAAAACATTCCCCTATGTGCCCAGCTCAGCTCTAATTAATTCATCTTTTCATTTTGATATATGCACTTTTAAAAAATCCAGAATAACACTGTATTTCACCCCTTTTGCCACAGTCTTTGACTTTGATGCAACTTCTAAATTGTATTCTAACAAATTTTGGCATAACTTTCTGCAAGAGGAATTTCATTTAATGTCTTATTTGGCCAGCAATCATTTCTATTGTTAAATTCTAGGTTGTCTTATATAAAAATATTAGCAACCACGTCTACCAGGGTAGTTTCTCATTCTGATACATGCATGTTATCCATGACTCAGCTACAGATTTATTTGTTCCAATATACTATAGAGATAGCTGCAGATGTATTTATTCCAGTATACTATAGAGGACCAGCAGAAGCACCGTACAGCTCCTTTCTTAAGTCATCAGCAGCATCAGACACCAAGTATTTCAACAAAACTTCCAGGTCAAGAGGCATTAAACTCCTTTGCCAGTTGAGCTGTGAGTAATTGCACTATGCAAAATAAATAAATCTCATTAATTTGTCAGATAAGTTAAAAATACACCACAATCTTCTATACAGTTCTATAGGCATCAAAGTTATTTCATTTTAATGTGTAGGTTACCTACTGTAATGCACAGGTCAGCAATTTTGCGCTGCAGTCACACAACTGAAATCACGCACATACAGGTCTACGGTATCACAATCGCTGCAGTGTGTTGAAGCAGTTTCACTCTGTAAAACTAAAAAAGGCCCTTCCAGTCTAAAACTGGTTTGTTTCTTCTGCTTCTATTCTGCAAGCGCTCCCAGCAGCGGTGGGAAATTAAAGCAGCTTTTGGGCTCAGGCAACATATGAGGAAGTTTGAACCTCAGGTACACAGCACTTGTACACAGACTATGGACCATCAAATAAAAAGTTACCAAAAATACAAAGAGGCAATGGAGAACGCTAAAATTCTAACAAATTAATCTGTTCTTAGCTTGTTCTTCTGAAGATCTCTGCTCTGCATCTTGTTTGAGGTGCCTTTATCCTTCATTCACACTTGCTTTTTCCCCATTAATGCATTGTAGCCTCATAATTTTCCTCTCAAGCTATAAAAACCCAGGAGGAGGCTGACAACCCTCCAGGACTTGATCCAAGGTTCAGCTAAACAAGATAATTCTTTTCTCAGAGCAGTGTTTTGTTCCTCTCTGAATTAGTGCAGTTCAACAAGAACTTCACACCATCGTTCTCCCAGTGGCATCAGGCAACTCACAATTTAAGGGATTACTATCAGCAAAGAAAACTGGAAAGAAACTATTAGATCCACTGCTCACAAACAACTTCAGCCCTTTTTCTTTCATTGCAACAGTGTCTGCAATTTTTACATCATTATCTATAAACATCCCTACATCAAAAGTATGAATAAATTGGGAAATTACTTGGCAACACAACCGCTGATCCAAGGCAACTTCTGAATAATCTCCAACTGTTTTATGATTTGGTCCTTCCCTCTGCTACAAATTAATCACTAATATAGTAAAAAAATGGAGAAGTGATCATGAAAACACCCTCCAAAAAAGTGAAAAATTACGCTGTAAACCAAGATGTACTCAAAACAACTGGACTGTAAAGAAACCACAAGCTGAGAAACATTCGCTTTTTTTGTTCCAGTTTCGGCTGGGTTTCCAAAGGCAACGCTCAGCCAGCACCTCCCGCCAGACAACAAACGACACAGCCGGTTCTTCTTGGGTCTTGGTTCTCCAGGTTGGTCGGATTTCCAGCACCGCCTTTCAAGCGGCTCAGCCTCCCCCGGGAGCCGCTCCCCAGGGTTACAGTGAGGCCAAAGGGATGAGTAAACTGCTGGCACAGTGTTATTGTGAACGTTCACATTCAGCTATGGATCACATCCACCGCTGTAATGCAGAGAAACCCTGCAGGAGAATATTCTGATGAGGCAATGGAGGAAATATGAAAGCAAGTGTGTGTCCATGGAGTCGCTTGCAGATGCAAGAGACTGAGAAGCTCCTTCTTGCTCTACTTAGTGAGGGCAGCCACACATCTTACCAGCTCTGGGGCTATGAGAAGTGTGGGTTGCCACAGAATTGCCAGATTTCAATCACTCTACATAAAAAATTACAATTGGAATCAGCTACTGACCTGAGACAGTTTAATTCAATCAAATATCAATGTGTATTACAAAGAAAGAGCCTAAAATACATTGGTGCTCTAACATTGCTGCAGTCGCTTATAAAATGTTCCTGTGAGATTAAAGGACAAGTTCCAATGCAAGATCTGGAGTAGGAATAAGAACGGGGGAAACAGCAGCAGAAAGTTCATGTAAAAACATTTTCATTGCTTATGTGGTGTCAGAAGGCCTGAATCTCACATCTCCGACAGGAACATCTCGCCTTCAGCAGGTATTTCATGCACACCCGCCCATCGTGCACATGTGCAGACACCCCTTGGAGCATCCAGGGAGGTCTGTTCAGCCCCTGACCCCTGCCAGTGCTGTGGCTGCAGGTGCCTGTGAACTCCACAGCCTTTACGGTTTATTGTGAAATACGTATCCTGATTTCTGTAAATGTCAAGTCATAAAGCCAACCACAAGGACACTGAACTATTTCCCATTTACAGACGTATTTTAGGTACCCAAAGCCTGGAGGCAGAAGACACCAGCGTCATCCCCTGCTTCTTGGTTTGGTTTAAAAGCAGATACTTGAACAGGTAGATTCTGGGTTAAATCGGGCTTTACATAAGCTGAGAGAGCATGTCTGGGTATGTGATAGGATAGAAAAAGATTTAGCTGCTACCTGCCTGCCAAGTAACTCCAATATTTAAATCACAGAGAAGCACTCGGACAAGAATAGGTGGCTGTCTTGCAAGAACCCATCGGAAACAACCTGTTTCAAGCTAAGCTGACCTCTAAAAACCCAGAACTAACACATATACTTGCATGCTCCAGTGTACAGCTTGTAACGGTTTAAAAGATTACGCTTGCCCCTTTGGCAGTCAACAATATAGTATATCAAGTTCCAGGACTGAAAGACAGAATGTATATAGGAGGGATGTTCAGAGAGGGCTTGAAGCCAAAAGTCCTGACCCAAACGCCCACTCATCCACAGTACGAGAAGCAGGAGCGCAGCTCTATAAACTACACGTTGTTCTGGATGCTGAGTTTACCATGATCTATTAGACATTCTTCCAAATATCTTGGAGGTTTGGGTTTACAGGGTTTTTTCTGTTGTTCGGTTTGGTTTTGGACAAATGCTGCTTGTATAAATAAGGACAGTGGAGCAAGGCTTTCCTTCGTTCCCCTGAAACCTCTTGCATTAGATTAGGCCCATCGCGCACGTGGATTTGATCCTAATGACTCAACCACCCAATTCTTTCTGATCCTATTACCGCACTTCTGTTTCAGTCACTTGCCAGCAATACCACAATAACTCTATTTACCTCTTTCCAGCCTGAAAATCGGAAACCAAACCCACTTTCTGCAGCACGAAGGTTCACTAAGAAGTGCCGTTTTCTTTTTGTCTTAAGACAGCTCCATTTGAGACAAAGCACTCAAATCTAGGTGAAGACATCATTGTCATTTGAGAACAAGCACCCTAAGCCATAACTTTCACCTTTCCAGCAAGTCACTTTTCTAAGAAAATCCACTTGCTTTGCCAGAAGTTTTTATTTTACTACTTTAGGAATTCCAGATTAGTATAATTTTGCAACTGACTACCTTGCTTGAACTTCTTACATACCTTCATGGGATTTTAGACCCATTTCTTAACACCGCTTCACGATTTTCAGTAAAAAATTGCTTTTGACCTCACTTACTGACCAAACAGAACGGGAATTTGTTCAAGTCACTGCTGTAACTGTGGGTTTTGGCCCAGACATCGGCTGAAGACCTACATATAGGAAATTAATTTTAAAACTATAGGACCCTATCTTGGGCTGTAATAGCTTGCGTCTTGGGGTCTTGAGGCTGCACATAACAGCAGTGGACTAGAACGGGACAGTTCCTCAGTTGGTTTGTATCCATCACCATCCCGCTGCCTCATCCAATAGTTGGATCATTCTGAAGTTCGCAGCCTTTGGTACATGAGCAGGTTTGTGGGTAAATCACAGGCCAACATGGAAACAGAGTGTGTCGACACGGGAATGGGACGGCAAACAGCAGGGGAACATTTTTAAGAGTAAGGAGCTCTGAGAAGGGCGGGCAATTTAAGCTCAAGCACTTCTGCTGTTTTATGTTGCGTTATGTTTTCACAACTGAGTTTTAATAAATGCTATGGCTTATTGCAGCCAGATGCATAGTTCCTTTTTACACAACTGCATAAATTCAAATGGTTTATTGAATTAGTCCCTCAACTATATGCTAGACTGACTCAAAACTTAAAGAAAAAATTAAACATTTCTCAATTGCTACTCAAATACAACCTTTTATTTTCAGTATCTCTAAATTCTGCCTTCTTAAAGCCTTCTATTTTAATTCCATCAGCCGTGCTGTTACCTAATACTCTCTAGCAACAAAAGACAGCTCTTATAAAAAATTGGCTCTTTCATTATATGATTTTATTAACTTATGCTGGCAATTTAAAACCTCTTATCCTAATAGCTGTGGCTTACATCACGGGTATGAGCATGGCTAACAACTGTTTCAGGAATGCTACGGCAGTTCAGAGAGTTCATAGCGTGTGTACGGCCTTTATCACAGGCTCGTTAAATGAAGCAACGTTCTTTGAGAAACAGGAAGAAAAACATGCTGCACTTAAGTCTGAAAGAAATAATACTTTCCTGCTGTGATTTTTTTTTAATATGTCGGTATGAACCTAATTCCATTGGTGCCATACACGAAAACAAACTGTGTAAGACAAGAGGCAAGTCCAAGGGGACAACAATGCTCTCTCTAAACTGCACTCAAGTCTCCTGAAATGTGGCAAATTTGATTTTTGAGGATTCGAACTGACTCTGCAGCAGTTCTCAGACACTTTGCTGGAATTCAACACTGACCCTGTTTGCCACTTTTCTATTAAGCTGTTACACTCAAGCAAACAGAACTGGGACTCAGGAATCTCTGCTTTACAAGACTTATTTGCAATCAGAAAAACAAGATGCTGAATTAACCAACACTGAAACTTTATATTTAAAAGTCTACTATCGCTAACATTACATTCCTGTCTCTCTTGACAATACTTTTAGACCCTCCAAAATACAATTTTACAGAACTGTCTTCAAGGACTACCTCCAAAACTACATGTGCATGTAACCTGACATACAATTACATCTTTCAGTAACCCCAACTAGCTACTTTTTCTTCCTTTTTCACTTCCTTGCCAGAAGCAAGAAATATTTCGCTTACATTAGCCATCAGCCTGACAAAGATAGGATGAAACAAAAAGCATAAACTGCATTCAGTCACTCGTCATATTTTTACTTGAAAAATTCTGTAGATCTTTAAAGAAAAATCTTACCTGAAACTGCCGTAGACTATGAGGAGAATAGAAATCAGGAAAGTAGACACTTGACTGGAATCCACAAGGGAATATGCCCTGGAATTGAGGAAAAGAAAGGCAGATGAGTCATCACGAGTGTCCATTTCTCCACTGCCATTTGCTAATTCTTTTTCTTATTATGATAGAAATAGATAATTGGATGAGAAACCTTTATGCCAGTTACTTCTAAAGTTCTTCTGTTATCTAGGAACATAAAACCTGTAACTTGCAAATTAACTTTTTATATTCAAGACGCCAGCATGCAAAATCTGTACAATAATCAAAGACCTATTCAAAATCCTTGTGGTATTTGTTCTAAACTCCACACACACTCAGATTTTGTTCCTCAAACACATTAAAATTGCTTCAATTGCAACCAATGCAACTTTGCATGTGAAGTAACACTAACGTGTTTGCTGTGAGAGTTCTAATGTCTTGACTGGTCATAGTTATGTTGCAATACGGCAGTCAAGGTTCACTTAGTCCAGGGGAAAACAACGAACAAACCAAAAAACCCCACCAAACCTCACAACAAGCTGCAGCACGCATCTATTAAACCACACATAATTACTCCTTATTACATCTTGCAGGATTCCCAATAGAAACTTCAATAGGAGACTTAAAACCCAGCCCTAGTTAGAGCCACTTACTGACACAACATACCTTTGTGTTTAAAGCACAGAAACATAAATATTAATATTCCTGATATTCTTCCTATCCTTGACAGACCAGACCCTGTCCTGCAGCTTACACTGAAACTTCTTTGGTCCGGCCATCGGGACAGAGGCAGGTTCCCAGGGACAGCCCGCTGGGGAATGGGGCTGATGGACCAGAAAAACCTTTACGAGGGACCTTGAGCAACAAGAACAGCTCTCAAGTCAAGAGGAGCGATAATTCCCTTTACTTGGCACTTGTGAACTGTATCTCCAGTGTTGCCTGCAGTTGGGGGGGCCCTGAAGGAGAAAAGCACCAGCACACGGGGGTTGTCCGAGCAGGGGCCACCGGCTGGGGGGACAACAGCCCAGGAGCTGCAGCTCCCAGCGGGTCTGCAACAGCTTCTGCTGGAGCCACGGAAAAGGAAAGGAATAATGCCCAGTGTTCGCTGCGGTATTCTCATCTGACAAAAAAGATAACTCTTCCGAAAATCAACGAAAAAGCCTCATTTCAGCAAGACTATGGAGATGGAACAAAGCTAATTGAATTACACGATAGTTCCAAATTAAATATCACAACGTAAATATAAACTAAGGATACAAGAATCACTCATCCCATTCACAATTTAAAAGCAATTTAGAGAAAATTACCAAACCACTAGACACACGCTTTAAAATACTTTTTTTTGTAATATATAAACACAACGTGAATCATCTTCTATAGAAATTCAATATTAAACATCATTGAAAAACAGACTGCTTCTTTTCAATGGCATTATATACTCGTGGAATAAGCTTTTAAGAAATCGGAAACTACTTTTGTAAATTACCATAAATAACTCCAGCATTACCCCACACGAAAAGTGAAAAACAGACGTCCCATTTGCTCATAAAGCTGCTTTGCTGCCTTATTTTTTAATTTTTTTTTTAATTCCAGTCATGTAGTTTCCAGGCTGTGGAACAGAGGTCTTAACAGCACCCATGAAGATCAATATACTGAATTGCAAATCCATTGCAATATGTAAGGCAGCACTTCCAACCAGTGCATACACAAATGCTGTTCAGGTTATCTACAGTCTAGTTCACAGCATTTTTAGCCAACGACTACAGCTAAGCACACACCAAGAAGAAACAGCTTAAGGATGAGCACATTCCTTTTACCTCCTGTTACTCGCTTCGGTTTCAGGGAGAAGCATTTCCACACCCAACCTGAGTGAAGGGAACCTTCATATGCTGCTTGGATTTGAGAATAAATAGTGGAATTCGCCTACTAAAAGAATCTTCAGGAACTCCACATTTAGAAGAAAAGCAAAATGATCGAATGGAATTTCAACTGGGATTAAACACGCCCAGGGTTATGCACTAAACTTTATTAACTGATGCTCATAAAATTGTATCTTCATAAATCGGCAAATACTTTCGAGATGAACGTTTTCTATATAATTCATCGTTCAGTAACAACTTTGGAAGCTATGCTAATTAAAATGCCATTTCATCATAATTACTAAACATTAGTCAAAACAAGGCCGTAAATGTTAGGAAGATTTATAAAACAGATAAAATAAGGATAATGCACAGATGATGGATCAGCCCTGTGTACAGCCCATTAAGTTTTGTATTAAAAACTGAAGGCGCTTTGTTACAATGGAAAAAATGGAATACAGGCAAAACCTTTCCAAAAAATGATCTATTAGACCATAACCCTACTGACAGGCCGCAGGGAGGATGCGAACGGCCTTCTGCTGACTCTGTGCAGGGAGAAACAGCAATTAAAGTCCTTCCATCCCGCACAAGAAAAGTGCGAAAATGTAATTATAAACTAACCACAGACCAGCGATGTTTCCTGACTTCTCTGCATCGAGATCTCATAGCAGGACATCCCAAAAGTTCACTGTTCTTATCAGCAGGATGGTCTGGGACAGCTTACACTCAGTGACACCCCAGCAGACAGGGCCAGGCAGTCAGAGTCACACTTTCCTTCTCGCTGCAGCAGCTGGAACAAGAGCAGCACAGAGCACACAGTGCGACGAGCCCGCTCGGAACCGCGCGGCAGGAGCCGAGCGAGCTGCATGCCCCGAGTCCAGGCGAAGTGTCCAACACAAATAGCCCAAAAGCAAACTTCAAGAATAATTCTATAAGGCTGAAGTGAATCTCATCGTAATGTGCTCCTGCATCTTTCGAACATCTCATTTCCCTGCATTATATAAGGTATTGCACAAAAACTGAAAACAGAACTGCTTCCTAAAACCCTATCCACGGGACAGTTCACTGAGAGACTAAAACCCCTTGATCCCAAAGAAACACTTTCTAATGCATTAATCTAGACTAGAGATAATAAGCAAATGACAGCAGCACATGAAAGAATCAATAAGTAAGATTACTTCCAAGTTTTTAATATTCTTCAAAATGCCAGACAACGATCTGCAAACCCATTTATATTTTTAACTGAAATGTAAATGACCTTCTCCAAGTCCAACAGAGTCCATATGCATATAACTGGATTATTAGTCCTTTATAAAGCCAAAGACGCCGACGGCTTACTGTTCTCTGTAAGCTCCTTTTCTCAGCCAGCTAGCGATAGGCAACTTCCCAAACACCTTCTCTACAACTCGGGATCTCACTCTGAACCTGCCTCTTCACACGGCTGAGATCAATTTCAGCAAATTCTCGGCCATGAGGCATCTATTTCTGACAGCTCCATGGGCAAGTGCGCACAAGACAGAGCGTGCTAAGGCACGCCAAGGAGAGACACAGCGAGCACTGTTCCATAACATGGCCTGTGTGTCAGCCCCGCGGCTATACAGTGAAACCTTTGTGCAGACAACAATCCCGGCAGCGAGCTCCCCAGCCTGGCACGGACCGCCCCAGGACCCACGGAGAGCGGCGGGGATGCCCGGCCCCGGCGACACTGCACCAGCGCGGCGGGCCCCGGCACCACCGCGCGCAACACGGCGCCCCAGCCCCAGCTGGCGTTCCACGCAGCTCTCTCCCTTCTTCTGGGAAAAAATGAATAACTTCTGTATTCCCAAGGGAACAGAGACCCACTTCACTCCCAGCTAGAGAAGACAGTAACCAGCCAATAAAAGCTGCGACAACAACAGTAAGGGCGTTACACGAGAGACACTTGCAAGCTCTTTTTCTCTGGAGCAACAGCTGCAGGTCAGGCTCTTTTCCCATCACCGCAGGTCCAAGCTCACCTGTCTTTGTGAATCTTCACCTTACAGGGTCTCTGCCATCTGACTGATCAGGAATTTCTTATAAAAACCCCTCTTCTAGCCCTACTGCTTTCCTATTATGTACTTACTTCTTAATTCATCTGGTTCTGTTATTTCTTTTGCACTTCCAACTCAAGAAAATCACCCAATCAATGCAAGCACTGGTTTTTATGGTTTAGATCTTCCTTATCACCACAAGATAAGCAGTTTCTTGATAAGAGTCTCAACAGTCCTTCCAAACCAGCAGGAGTCCCCTAAGCAAAGCCTGGTATGTCTTTTTGCCCTTTGTGTTGAGCAATAAGCATCTGCAACTTGCTTAGTTCAACAAAGACCCAGAGAAAGACAGAACTAGGAACCAAATGCGGAGGAGAAGACTTTTCAGGAACAGCACTGGCTTAAGTACCCTAAAACTATCACCTCAGAGATCAGAGAAGTTTTATGGAATTAAAATAAAAACCTCTTTCTGTTCGCACAAGCAGCCTACTAAATGGATGACCAGAGAAATTCAGCCCCTCAGTGTTTCCGTAGCAAACACCGCTCCCCTGGCTTCCAGGTACAGGAGAAATTATTGTGAAAAATTCTGCCGTGGAAGAAGGAGAAGCCTGTGCACCCAAGTTTCCATAGCAATGCACGCTGAAGGCCTCAGACATGAATCATTCTCATACAAAACCTGTTACAACAGCAGCGAGATAAACTTTCCCTGCATTTACTGTACATATATAAGAGTGCAAACAATAGAGCAACAAATAAATCATCAACTTGAAAAGTGCAGTAGATGAACTAACTTCACTGAAGTTCGCATGAAGAGAGAAGACTGCATTTCATCAGGTATTTTTCTTTATCGGTGGTCAGAACATCCAAGTGCTCTCAAGATTAAGGAAAATAAAACTATGAAAGGAAGGCAAGCATACTAGGTAGGCTAGCGTAAGTATGGATTAAAATAGAAGAGCTTTTACTTTGTTTAATGGGACCCAGTCTACAATTTGCAGACATTTATCATGGAATCACAGAATTTCACACTGACAGGAATGTAAGGAGATCATTTAGTTCACTGAGTTATAATTTAGTCTTACTTTGGAAAAAGACAATCAATCATGACAGATGTTTATCCATCTGTTGTTCACAACACTCACTGGTGAAATTAGAAGACTTTTCTTGACATCCAATGTAAGCTTTTCTGACTACAGTTTTAGTCCATACTTTTTCTCCTATACAAAAAGTCCTTCAAAACTCATGGGGAGGTTTCATACCAGACACAACTGGGGTTAACTGGATCCATATGTGAATTCACTCGCATATTTCAGTTTCTGAAAGATGTGGTTGCTTGAAAAGTGACCACACAAAACTTCAAATACTCTTCTGCCCACATTAAAAGCCCTGACTATTAATTCAATCAATACCATACTCTTCACCTACGCTTAAAATATCACTTTTATTATCAAATGTCCACTGTCTCCTCACAAGGGAAGTGACCCATGCCCAGCAAAACATCTCACCGTCCCAGTTTCCATTCCCTTCCAAAGAAAACTCCTGGTAGGGCGGTACCAGCACTGGGAGGGTGACAAGGAGCAGCTCCTTCCCTGCCCCATCACCCATCACCCATTTTCAAAACCCGCCAAACACACACGTTCAGGCTGAGGGTCCCATCTCAGCAGACAGTCCGTTCTGTCAAAGGGAACCAGAAGGAAAAAAACCCACAAACCAAACCAAACAACCCCCCACCCCCAACTAACTTTTGCTGGAAATCTGGTGTTAAATGACAAAAATCAAGGATGAAGACAGTTCCTGCCTCCTCCTCCTCTAAGGGTTTTATATATTTCAAAAGCTATTTAATGAGTTTATTACATCAGTGTTTGTCATAGCAATAGAAAAAACAGAAAGTCAAGAAATACCAGTTGGTAAATTCAAGACAAGTTGAAGAATATTTTGCAAGGCACTTCCCCTGCCTCACCCTGGGGTTTGGAGCTGTCAGGTGTAGGCAAAAATCAGTGTTCACCTGCACGCTGCTGCAATGACCCTACACCTCCATTTTCTTTGGATCATGCAAGTGTTTGCCACTTGTGAAGAAAACAACGTTTTCTTGAATCTACTTGTCTCTGATACCTTCCAAACATTCTACTAACTATTTTATTTCTTAAAAGAAGAATGAGAGAATACAGCAATCAGGACAATTTACAGCTAAGAGCAATTTATTTCTGACGCTACAGTGCAAGGCATTTGTGAGCTACCACTGGAGCATCATTTACTAAGACGAGCAAATGGAACTGGAGGAGTCCAGAGCACAGCCCCGGGGCACGGGAACGAAGAGCAGCGCATGTATGTGAAGATCAATCACAGCTCATTGCGCAAAGATTCATTTTGGCTGGGCAGGGACTGACTCCATAGGTAAAACCAATACTACTATTTTCCTTCACTGGATTCTAGGTCAAGGGTATAACTAAAAAAGCCTCTTTCAACTGCCTTACATGTGCAAGATATATACACATTTAAGAGCCTCCATTAGGCTCGCTGCCAAACCAAAGTTAAATCTGAGTGTAACAGTTAAAGGTATAATTTTAAGCAATGAAGTCATGGCACCCACAGCTGTAAACAGATCTCAACACTATTCCATTCTTTAGTGTGATTCATAGGAAAAACAAGCAAATTGCTACGGCTTCACTTACGTTAAAGGAATAGCTCGTTTTTCTAAAGAAAGGTTACAATTTCATCTCATTGTCACATGCAGATAAGGTCTGCTGAGTAATTTATGGAAACACGGAACATATCAGAAAAAAAACTTTAAACAAGTCTAAAGTGAAAAAAAGAGTAATTTGAGATGTCCCACTAAAACCAGATTTTCCTATGCAGACTTGGTTAGGGCTCAGGCAGGAATTTCAAGGTTGTAACCAGAGAATAATTCTGTTGTTTATCAGACACAGGGCTCAGAACAACATTTGCACACTATTAGATATGAAATGTATATATATATATTTTTTTTTTTTAACATATCCAACTAAAAAACCCAATTCCCTCTTCTATCCTTTCCAGAAAGCTGCTTTCCTAAAACTCTCCCCCTAAAACTACATGCCAAGCTCCCAGCTAAACTGCTAAACAAAACCACTCCTCTGAGCTCCCTTTGAGAGGAAGGTGAAGAACACAGCCAGTAAAGCATCTGCAGAGACAATCTTGCAAAAAAACCCATCTCCTGTTAAAAACATTATCTGCGCTGCCCTTTTGGTTCAAGCGACTGTTTGCCAACAGAACAAATAATTACATCTTTCACAGTGTTTAAGAATTACAGTAACTGGAATAGTTCCAGGTCTCCCATTCAGCCTGGAGCACTCGCCTCCCCAGTCCCTGCCTGATCCCCACCAACTCCTCCCGTTCAAAGGAACGGTATTTTCAGCCAAGGCACAACAACGTCCCTTTTACCTCCAAAGCGCCCTCAGCTCCTGACCTCCCGCTGCTCTGCTGGAACCACATTAAACAGGACACTTGGGAGAAAAATTTGCCATCAGTGGTTAATGGACAAAAATTAAATCTTCAAATAAGCTGTGCTGGGCACGCATACCTGTTTAAGTAGCCAGAACCAAAATAAATATCCAAACGCATGTGGAATGTCTTTGACATTGCTGCAACAGAAAATACAGGCTTTGTTTATTTCGTACTGACCATTTGTAGAACGAATGGGAGCCTGGATATATAATTTTCACCTTTTACCTACACACAAAAATAATGGTTGGTTGAATTGGTTTGGGTTGGGGTTTTTGCTCTAAAACAGACAAACAAAAAAAGACCTGGGAACCTCCCCCTCTTCCTTTCTTTCTCAAAGAAAGAAAAAACCCAAGATGTCATGAAAAGCAGGGCACTCTTCTACTGCCAAGTATATGTCACCACCAAGCAAGAAATCCTCTCCAGAAGTAGATTTTGGAACAATATCACAAGTATACACGACCGCAAACATTTTTTGAAAATGTGAACAGAACATCCATGCAATGGTGTCTGCAATAATGGAACCCCATGGAAGGCAAGTTAGTAGGTATCATTTCAATGAGTTAAACTGAACAAGAATTACGGAAAAACACACTTTATATTCAAACACGGAGATTGCCAGTATGGATATTTTACTGAATTTTCTATTTTGTGTTACGTTTATTTTAATTGAGCAGTTTCAGACCAGCTAATTTGTCCCAGAGCTCTGGCATCCTACTGCAGACCAGCCCCGGCACACTGCTCAGCCAAGGCACAGCACTGGCGTCACTTTTTGAAACAATTATTACTTTTACCCCTTCTTGACACTAAATCTAAAGACTCCAGCTTAAGATAGGATTTGCCAGTCGGAGGCAAGAGGGACTAACAAGCCAGCCCTACACTGTAAGTTTTAGCCACCTTTGGTTATCTCGCCTTCGAACTTGGTGGCATTAACAGAGCTCTGCCAACAAAACCTCCTTTTCAAACATTTGCCTTTACAATTAGCTTGGGTTTTGCTAGTAAAACTTATGTTATCCAGAGGCAGAAAAAGAAAGAGCTGCAAAAATTACCCCAGCAAACCAGCAAGCTGACCTGGCAAATCATCATCTTTGTGAAGTTCTGTCCCTGCCAGCAGTTGCACAATTACCAGGGTGACGCAAAGACCAAAGGAGTCAACACGTGGCCAAGGACAAGGTGGGACTAAAACCCTCTCAGGAGCAGCTTATAGTTAGGTCAGATTAGGCACATTGCAATACACACCCCTGTAATCCAAGCTTAACTGGAGCGAAAGTAAATTAAATAAAACTAACCTTCTACGCAGAAGTGAGCACTGGTTTAATTAAATTGGTTTGCAAAACAGACCACAGGTACCGTAGTCGCTGCAATCTATGACAACATTTTATAATATTTGGTCGTATTTCAGTCCTTCCAGATTTATTTTCACTAGCAAACTCTACGGTTGCAGCGTGCGGCAGCAGCTGTCTCTCCAAAACTATAACCAAGCTACCCGTCCCCACCAGCCCTTCGAGCACCCGGACACTTTCACAACCCACAGCGGCCCGGCCCTACCGCAGTGCGACACCTGGGGACACGGGCCATCCCATAACCAGACTGCCCAGCAAATCGACTCAGCAGCACTGACACGTACGGGTGTCCGGTGAGGAACAAGGAGCCGCACTGCATCTGCAAGGGCCAAACGACGAGCATGTTAAAAAACATTTTGTGAGAATAAGAGGTAAAACTCATTTGCTGAACTCTACAGCAATCATTTTGCCTGTAATGGTCTTCTGGTTTACCAAGCTATAGAGGACTTCAGAGTACTGCAGAGGATAGATTCAAGTTGTGCTGTAGTACCATATAAATTGCCAAACAATAATTATTAATATAATGCTTTTGTGGCAGGATTCAGATCAGCGAACATCAGAACAAGATGTAAACTATGAAAATACACATAAATATATGTATGAGATGTCTGACAAAGCAAGAAGGTTGCAGCTCAGCTGCAAGCACGAACCAACCACATAGGAAGATTTTCCTCATGTGGAAAACTGTTTCTACCTTCCACAAATAATGAAAAGGAGGACTGAAAGGAGGCAGAGGAGAGGAGGTCAAACCAAGATCTGTTACGCACAATCCTTTCTTCCCAGAGCCACAAACGTATTTCTTTATGTAAATTTTCATATTCCAACAGACCAGTGAACTCTGCAAAGGTCAGCCCAATATTTAGCCTACCCCAAAGCTTTGCTGAAACAGCTCTTCTATCTAAATTACCACTTTCAACTGTATGAATTTTCCAAAAATAGCCCCTTTTACGTCAGAAAAAAGGCAAATCAAGGGTGGGGTTACTGTAATTCGAGTCTACAGAGTACCAAGCTGTCCACAGTTTTATGCTGGCAGCCTTGTCACGATCCAGACAACATTGTGAATTCAGGAAGGGCCATGTGGAAACGTCTGTGGTTATCCCTTGTGCAGGAAAGTTTTCTGCAATTTTGACAGCTCAAAACTTTCTAGGTTACCAAGGTATTAATTTATATCCCAGTCATACATGCAACCCAGAGTTTTCAATCACTGGGTAGCACAGTTGTGCATCAGACACAAGACTGCTTGGTGCTGGGTTTCATTTTATGGCACTTTCTCTAGTTACAGGGAGAAGATAAAAACTTCCCTGAAGTCTTCACCTCAGGCTCCCATCCATGTTTTGACCTCCATAAGCCTTTTTCTACTTAACAGAAAAGCTCATCAACAATTACTATGATCACCCAAAAGACAAGGATGCTCCAGTTTCCAGTTTACAATAACATGCGTTTACTCCTTGAAGAACAAGTCCAAGGCTCCTTGGCTCCAGCGTCCCCCACTCAGCAGCAAAGCCGCGTCCAGGCCGCGCAGCGAGGCGGTCGCAGCCCCACGGGATGGTCAAGGCAGACGCCACGTGGGCTCAACGTGGGTATTTTGCTCTTAGGAAGAGCAGTCCGAGCAGGGTTCGAAGCCACAGCAATGAAAACGCTGCCAAGTAACTCGCACCATGACTCGATGCTGTTAACACAGCTCCTGCAGCACAAGTTATTACTTTCAGCCAACAGCATCTCAAGGGACCCCAAGCCATAACTAAAAGTTGTCCGAGCTGATAAAATATGGGAGTGCTCATTATTTGGAATCAAACGTTTGTTTCGATCTTCACTGCTGCTCATTCTGGACCAGAAAGACAGTGGTGAGCAAATATCTCAGCTCTGCCTCACAATTCAGAGATTCATATTGACTTTGCAAGCTATTGCCAAACAATGTACAGCCTTTGAAAACAATGTCCTGTAAAAGTGTCTTACACAAAACAATAACTGTTTTCACTAAAACAAAAAAAGAAAAATGAGAAAACAAACGCCAAAACACACCACAACCAGAAAACCCCAACCCTCCAAACCCAACCTTCTCTCCCACATATTCCAGAGCACCAAAATAAGCTTATGTAACTGGTCAGACTGGACCAGCACTGCTTTTGAGTGCTGCAAAACTGTGCCACTCCAACTTCAGGTTTTTCTAAATGTAGAGAAGTGGGTGATTTAGTAAAACTGCAGCTTCCACTTCTTCAGCTCAAGAACAACAAAAAGCTGCTCAGGTGTGCAGCAGACTGAGAGCTCTACAACAGACTCCGGCAGACAAAACACACACCCAAGTCAAACACCTGAGGTGACTCAATCTACTCTCCAATCATACAAACATGATCAAAAGGCATAACACAAGAAAAGAGTGCTAGTGGGGGAAAAATGAGCTCCAAGTCAGTCAAGGAACCACCAGTAGCTGAATCCAGAAAATGCAAGGTATGTTAATTTTTTCATTGAAGCAAAAGCACTAACTAAAAATAATATTTGTTCTACTTTCCAAGTAGAGTTTAAAACACTTTAAAAAAAAAAGCGTAGTTAGAACTAAAAGCTTTAAGTAAAATCTCACAGCAGGTTTTCTGTAATATTGTAATGATAACATTTCATGGTTCCAGTACTTCATTTGTAGAGGAATAATGCACCACTGTTCACAAAACCACAAGTATAATCCTAAAAAAAATCAAACAGCAATATATTTTGCTTTTTAAAAGGCAAATGCAAGGCAACTTCTTTACAAAGGATAAACTCCTTTCAACGGGCAAAAACATTCAACCATCATGAGGATCTACATCACCGCTATGTCAACCAGCAGCTTTTCACTGCGGAGCGGATCCCACCCAGAGAGAACGCACAACGCCGTATTCCAGCACACGATTCCCAGGATCAGTTCAGTTACAGCTGAGGAGGAAGGGGGGGAAATTAAGCTTAAAACTGGGATTTTAGTCCTGTTCTGATGCAAATCACTGACTCCCTGTTAACTCAGGTTAAAATTCCCACACCCACAAGCATGACACACTCCTCGAAGTCTCTTAATCAAAGGGAAAGAACTA
Organism: Pampusana beccarii; assembly: GCA_013399365.1. Taxonomy (NCBI): domain Eukaryota; kingdom Metazoa; phylum Chordata; class Aves; order Columbiformes; family Columbidae; genus Pampusana; species Pampusana beccarii. Next base: position 1,146,772 of record VWYH01011240.1, read on the forward strand.
CAATTTTACTTAGTACAGAAATAAAACAGAAACAAGCGAATCAGAGGGCTACATGTGTTCATTACAGCACGAAAATTTCTCAGTATAAAGCACCGAAATGATACTCTACAAATACAACCAACGCCGCATCTTTCCAGGGTACCTGTGCCAAAGGCTCGGTGACTCAGGGTAGCACAGAGCGAGGAAACAGAACTTCAGCTTCAATTGTTATTATGGCACTAAATGCATCATAAACAGACTCTAATGCAATTAACTTGTTAAAACTGCATATGGTTTAGTACAGAAGTCAATTAAGGTTTTACATCATGAGCATTATGATTTTCCCATACTACTGAGCCTACTAATACTGGTGTTTTGGATAGACACCTCTGCAATCACATTTTTCCTGGGCTGTTCTCTCCACTTCTTTTTAATCCTGTTTTGTAAAAGCATACGGTAAATACAGCACAGGAGGGGGAGAGGACTATTTGGGGGAAGGCAGGCACTGGTATTCAAGTGTGAATTGAGCTTTACTGTGAGCAGAATAACCTGTATGGAGTGCAGAAAAGCCTAGGAGAGATAAGAACTAAGTTTATTTAGCGTAGAAAAGTACATAGTGAGGGAAGAAGTGGGCACGCGGGCAAAAGGAAACACCAAATGGGGAAAGTACGAGATCAAAATGACCTGAAATTGTGTTACCAGCAATAGGGGAATTCACGTTCCTTCCCGACACCAAATGGTAAACCGATCCAGCTGAACAATTTTGCCCCCCTCAAATCCAAATTCATTTTCAGATTAACATCTCCACAGCCACGTGAACACCAGTGACAACAAAAGAGACGGCAGTTCTTCCACCTCCGTGCGCCGCGCTTTCAGGGAGGAAAAACCAAAACCCAAACACCACAAAAAACAAATGGACTTGTTCCAAACGCATTATCCAGTACGTTCTTTTCAGACCTGAGAAACAAGAAAAAGAAGGAGAACTTGTCCTAGTGCTCCTTTGTACTCATTCTAAACGGTAGAGGCTTAATGAAACAATAATGTTGAGACAGATTATTAGAGACATGTCACATGGAGCCTCTGAAGGTTGCCATGCTTATTAACAGCAAACTTTCCTAACAGCAGCTGTCATGTCTGCAATATTGCACCACACAAACCTCTTGGACAAATTGAAGTATAAGAGGCATCGTGTACAGGACCGAGTGAAATTCATATTTGACCAGTATCGAATTACACCCACTTGCAAATTTAACTACTTTTATCAGACAGATATTGCCATTTCAACACACACCATTCTTCTTCTACAAACACAGAATCGAAACACACACATCAAACCCCATGTCAGAAAACACACAGGGTGAGCCTGTATTATTTCTGCAAGCTCGGGGGGTAACTAGGTTCAAAAGCTGCTAGAAATCCCAAATGAAACCAAAAATATTATTTTTACTGGACAAAATGTTTGCCTTTTATAAAGCAAACTTCTATGTAAAGACACAAAGATAACATTACACAGGAAAGTAAGTTCTCTCCTCTCCCAGGTCACCCATTAATTTGCAGTTGTCACCCTAAATACACGACTGACACGCCGCAGCAAAAGAACCCAAGATGGTAACCTCTGTTCACATCTCCCTCTTACTGGGACATTCATTTCATGTCATTAATTCAAGTTGTACTCATTTAATGGGTATTGTACGCTAGACAAACTGGAATACATCAGAGCAGTGACCCACTTCTAAAAAAATGCTTTTACTTAAGTATTCATTAAGTGTTGCGACAGAGTCAGATTGTATCTTCACCAACAGAACTCCAACCCAGACAGAACTCCAAGCAGCAGCCACATCAGATTTTTCAGGTGTTATTAAAAATCATGACACTTCCAACCACACGGATAGAAAGGAAAACTCATAAACACAGGTCAGGTTACCTCTTATTTTCCCCGTCTTTATCAGAATTGCTTTGAAAAGTGCAGACAAGACACTTTTGTACGGATCCTGAAGGCCACTGAAACAACAGTCTCTAACCTTCACATTAACTTAAAATAATTTCCCTAGTAGCTCAGCACTTGTAGGAACGGACGTGCTGCTGGGGCTGTGGGACAGACCTCGGCGTGCCGGGAAATTTTACATGCCGGAAGCCTAAACGCTCATCCCTCCGCACCTGGTTCAATCCACATTTTCATGCAATATATGTAGGAAACGACAAAATACAAATTGAAGCGAGTGACCGGACTTAAGCATTTTAAATAAACAAAATAGTCTTTTGAACTCAGCAGCAGTCTCAGGGTATCATCACGTAAACAAATAAAATCCAACAGTGTTTCTGGAGAGGAGCAATCTCTTACTACAGCAACTCACGTACAGCTGGAGAGACATCAGCTCTTCAATACTTAAACACAAGAGGTTTTGATATCCTCAAGGGGTACATAAACCACCTACGTATCAGTTAGTCGAAAAAATTGCCTCTCAGCACAAATATATTTACGATCATACCAACAATGTCAGAAAATAGGTATAGTAACTAACTAAAATTGGAAAATCTCAAGTTTTCCTGCTTGAGAAAAAAAAGCGTCGAGCTAAAGATACTCAAAACGTATTAAGAAAATGACAAGGGAATGTCACAGTTCTCTAAGCAGCACCTGGAAACCGCTCAGGGGGAAAAATACCCTTCAGGTGCAAACGCGATTTTTTAGCGATCGATATAGCTGAAATTTGGAATTTCAAACCAGATCAGCATATTTGAGTACAACACTTGTTCTAGCCATTCAAGTTTCAAGCTAGGCAGCCAGGATACATTTTTAAAGCAGTATTCTGTACAATCAAGGGTGTAAAACAGCTCATATAGAACGGAAGTCTAACTTTGTAGAAAGTTATTTCAGTTAACATATTTAATTCATTTCACTTTCAGAACTTTATTGAGGTTCTTCCCCATACGCATACAATGTATATGGAATGCCTTAAAACCATTAGGTACAACCTGAGTTTTGTTCCCCAAATCCTACATTGTACCTGTAACATTTTTATACCTATCTCAATCAAAAACCTACTTTTTTTCAGCCAGAACACAAACACCTGGAGTCTTAGAAACATTACAAATGTATTTCTTGTGGCCCCCAGAACCATTCTGTCCTTTCCAATTCGGCACTTCTCATCGGTTTCATCCCTGTTCTGGATTCCCATGTCTCCAAGCCAACTACAAAAATACTACAGAGGTAAATCCTCCCAATACCTCTGTAATCCCAGAGTTACTTTAAGCAACAGACCAGTCTGAAAATACCCGAGTCCCCTGGGCAGCCAGAGAACACACGCATTTATATTTCTGTTGATATTTCTTGCTCGGGAACAAAATGCATTCCTAGAAAAGATTTTGTAGTGAACATCCAGATGTTGAACCTCTCTAAAAATAACAGCACTGACCCTTGGAAGACTCTTTTAATCCCAGAGCATCTACAGGCAAAAGCACTCGCATCAGAACGAGAGGAACATAAAACTCAACTCCAAGTTAAACTCTGAAAAATGTAGCAAGATGACAAAGGCGACTCAAATATATTAGCATTTTCTGTTGATTGTTAGCTTAAGTATTATACATAAGCCACCTACTAAATTTAGACACAATTCACATTCAGTTTGTCACTGTTTTGATTCCTGTAACTAAAAACTACATGCTATTTTGAGGTTATAATAATATTTAAATGCTATTTCACTTTCACAGCATTATACAGATTTTAATGTACAGAGTGATAAAGTAAAACTGGTAATTTAAAAATACTGCTTAATCATCCTTAATATTTTATTTGAAAACTACTTTTGCATACAAAGTAAAGCACAGTAAGGATGTATAATAGCTACCATAAATTTTAAGCTGTTTTTAAACCACTTTTACTGCTTGTTGTTTAGGGGACTTTTTAAGTTAAGATTTTATGCATGAGCAACTGCATCTTTTCTCTTTGAAATACAAAAAGATAAAATTATCTTAAGCAATGCGTAAGCGATTAGCCTTCATCACCCATGCATAAAGCTGCAAATCGAATACCACAGTCAGAGACAGAAAAGTAAATGAAATACATGTCATTCCCAGGCATGAATTCCAAAAGTTCATAAAAACAAAGACGTAGAATACAGAAGAAGAAATGTGCTGCTGCTTCTGGATGTCCAAAAAGTCATTTTAATACTTGACATCTGTAAGTAACATCTAGCTGGAATAAACTCATGCTCTATGTGTTACATTAGTAAGAAAAAAACATAATAAAAATCATCTCTGCTCAAATTCATCCCAAGCTACACAACACTCTGGGAAGCATGATTTCAGCCTGCACACAAGTACCCATACCTACTACACAGCCATTTAGCTGTCACTTTGCAGAGCTGCTGGTGTGCGAAAACGTCCAAAGACTCTGCATGAGAAACAGGAAGAAGCTTTGGAATTTATCACTATTCAATATTCTTCTTCACAGATTTCAGCAGTGAAGACCCAAGTGACTGCTTGAGATTTACACCAGAGATCCCAGATCGGCCAGCCCAGACTTTGCAAGCCCAGCGGACGAGGGCTGGAAGGATGCTGGTGCAGGAGCAGAGCCGGGCTGGAGGAGCTGCCCCACGCAGCACAAACCAGAGCCGGGTCCCGCGTCACCACGTCTGGAAAGCAGCAGGGACACACAGACACACACTAAAGACCTTCCCTTCAGGCTCCTCTGGAAATGAGCGGTGGCTGCTGACAAGGCATAAGCTGCTCTAACACTTCACAGGAAGCAAAGCGTAGGATTAAGCAGTTTAAAATCAAAGCAGCAGAAAGTTTAAGACATTTTTCCTGTCTGTTTCATCTCCTGTATTTTAAGAGAGTTGTAATCAAGGTATCTGAAACGCAAGAAAAAGCAAATAATTATGTAAAAAGAACAATTCTGGGCAACATCTGAATGTGAGAAAGTGACAAAAAGTGACAGATACGATTTCTGGATGAAATAATGAAGAGAACTTTCCTTATTCAGGACTTAACACTGATCTGTCCAAATATTTTCCTCTAATCTCTCCAGAAATTACTATAACAGCACAACTCTCGGAAAGCACATTTTCAACAACGAACTAGTTCTAAAAATACTAAGCACACACAGAGCACACATCTTACGGCAAGGGCTCACATTCATTTGTGACACGCAGGGGATGCTCAGGAGATTGCATTTGTGCAAGTCGGAGTGAAGTTTTCAGGCACCAATCAGGACCCGCTGACACCTCAGCAGATGAATGGGAACGTTTCCTTTTCTTTTTAAACTGTTGTGCTCTCAACGGATTTGTTTGAGCTGTTTGGTCAAAGCTGGATACAGAGGTCATTCGAGTCCTCCTACCTCGGGCATCTGAAGCGCCTCATTTACAAGCCCACGCTGCTACCCAGGGTTTGCATTGTCCCCTGGTCTCTCCATTCAGCTCAGGTATTTACGCAGTCCTAAATTTGGAGTTTAAAATGAAGACGACGTGAATGATCACCCCATCATTTCTGAAGTGTATATGAGTAAGAATTCAATTGATCTAAATAAATTTTGTTTTGTAGCTTGTCTTTTCTTTCTCTGATGAATAACTTACTGTGAAGGTAAGAAACACGTGGCTTGACACTAGTACTACATACAAAACACATACACAACCCAAAGTAGTTCTCACCCAGTTCAGCTTATGATGAAGCCAGTCTTCATTCTTTTCTCTTTCAACAGCTCCCACTTATTATGTCCACCTAAGAAATCCCGTGGGAAACCACAGACTGCTAAATATTAGGAACTCGGTGGAAGGCAAATGCTGGATTTGAGCAGGAATGTGATGACAAAGACTTTGCTCTAGGCTTCTCTCATGTTTTTGAAAGATAATTTGCTTATCAATTCCTTTTAGGGGGAGAATGACATAGATTCCAGAGATGTAGTCATCTATATGAAATCTTGTTTCACAAAATAGAAAGTATGAGCCACGATGTCCACTCCCCTGGGAATGGACGAAGATAAGTATCTAATCGCACAGGTCCTTGACAAAGGAAACCAGGATCTTTTATTAAGAAGAAAGACTAGAAAAGCACTTTCTCTTTTAACATTAGGCAGCTCATTTTCTCCTGCAGTAGCAGCACTACCCAGGTGCAGACACGGTGCAGTACGAACTACCACAATGAAGATATCTTTCACCCTAATGTCATCAGCAATGTTGATGATTTTCATCTTTTTTGTATTAAACAAGAACTAGTAATAACTTTTTCTCAAGACAGGAAAGAGTATACAAATTATCCACCACAATTCAGACAAGATGGAATTGAATTCCTGTTACAACAGGAGGAAGAGGCTGAAGTAGCAACGTGGCTTGCGATACGCACCCACAACGTATCCCAGAATTATCATTAGTTTTGGAGCCTCCACGATTTGACGTGGACAACGAAGACACCACCACGTGTATCTTCAGTGTCGATACTTGCCAGGTGTTGAACACCTCCTAATTCCTGCTTGAACTCCAACCAACACTAAAACAGTCCTCTGGATTGATTACCTACCTCCCAGACTCTGCAACGGCTTCGCGTTCATTTCACAATTACAAAGAGGGTTCCTTTTGCTTTCCAAGACCTGTGTGAGAAACTCTAAGCACGAAGCTGCCTGTCATCAGCTATTCAGGGAACTCACGGCCTTCCCAGGTTTGCGGATTCGGTACTGAACAGAGGGGGCTCTCGGAATGTGTTTCTCTCTAGTGGAACAAAATCTCATTCGGGGCACGATATTTCTCCTAACCCCATCCCTCCATATGCACCAGACAAAGCAAAGCTCTTCCAAACACACGGCTCTTCCCTTCTGCCTTCAGTAGATACATCAGAAGGTTATGTGTTCTCATTTGTAAATTCTGAGCTACCTTAGCAATAGCAGCTCTATACATTTACAAGACAGACAAATTGAGAGCACAAGTAGGCAGTATGCTCTCCCTGCCCATCTTTCTGTGCTATTCTAACAGTGTCTTAATTAGCAGCATGAATTATTTGCCATGGTAATATGGAAATAATCAAAGCACAGAATGATTATCTCCCTGAAAGTTCAAACACAAAGCACCAGCTACAGACACACCACCTGAGACACAATTAGCAGAAGTCAAACAAAAATACGAGCATCTCCACTGTGGCCAAGCTCAGACTACTGCGCGATTGAAAAATTGCTTTACAAAACACAGCCCAGCTGCATGAATGCTGTGATCCTCCTCACAGGGAGCTAGGAGAAACACAAAACCACCAAACCCCAAAAAACACAGTCCAAGCAAACACCCCGAAGTACAGAAGCTCTTCCTAAAGTTTGCATATACAGGTTATTTAATTTAAAATAAAATTAGTGCTTCCAGAGTCAATCGTTCTTTCTCCAGAACAGTTTGGAATAGTCGAGTGACACTACAAAAGACAGCTCAAGTTTCTGGCATCTTAAAACAGAGCATGTTCTAGAACAGCAGAAATATTTCGTTTTATAATTAGCAAACAAACCAAACAATCCGAAGTGCCAGAATAAACAAATAAGCCAGCAAAAGCATCGCAGAATTGCCCAGAGCTAACTGTCCATACAGACAAGTTTAATGACTAGTTACATGGAATTTCTTTTTAAGGACAGTCCTTTAGCAGCCAACATTGTAATTTTTTTTTTGCTAATACTAATGATCTGTAACACCGCTTGTGTTTTCTAAGAGACAGTAACGAGTCCAAGAAGTGATAGAAATATTTTCAACTTGAGCACATGCAATGCAAAGCTGCTATTTAGACAAAATGTTGGCCTAACGGCAACATCCCAGACTGAAGCAAGGACCCAGGCTCAGGAGCACGTACCGGCCCAGAACTCCCATTTACACTACAGAGATGGAATATGTGTTAGTGCGAAAATTACACTTACAGAACATAACCGCTTCTTCATAAGCAAAGCAGGTAACTGATAACCTTGCCATCAAATTCTGCTGAGATCACAGACTTCCAATTCTCTCTTAACGTCACGGAAACAACAACACGGAACTTACGTCCGACCAACACAGTTACATAGAGGATTTCTCAGCTGCTCTCTTCACATTTTCCACTGAAGAGAGTTTTTTTACCATTCCAGCAGGGAAAGCACGGCTGGGCTGGGCAGCAAGGGGGGTTTGTAGCTGATCGAAACCAGAGCAACACCTTCCAAGGAACTGGGAAACCAGGAATACAACTGGGTTTGAACCCTACACACCCCACCTCACAGCAAGGGGATCTTCTTGGAGAGAGAGCCCCGACTCGGGAAGGGTTGGTCACCTTCCTAACGGCACATTGAAGAGCAGGTTCTGGTACATCTCTGGTGTATCTATACCGTAACAAAAAGATTTGGAAAAATGAGGCTTGTTATGAAAATTGCAAATGGTTTTAGAGAGTTGTGCAGGATTTTTATTACCATTCAGCCTTATGTTCCCCACTTGCCAAGTAATAGAAACAAGGTGGTCTCTTTGTAACACAAGAATTAAAATTAAAAAAAAAAAAGCTTAGTTGCAAACATGCTAAAAATTTAACTGAGGACCCCCCCATCATCAAGAAAATGTCAACTTAGAATTGATTTCTAAAAACATCTTCACATAACCAAGACACCGCTAGTTAGAAAGCAAATTTTGTTTCCAAACTAAAAGTGCTATGAAGTTCTATTACTTGGGCTTTTAGCGGAGGTGTCCACAACCTTACAAAAGTCTAAATACTTGTTTAATTTTACAGTGTTGAATAGCTTGCATGGAAAAAATACAGGACATCACTCCCCTGATAACACAGAGTACTTTCTAAGAACCATGAATTCACTTCATTCCTACAACTACTTTTAAATTATTTCCTTTGTTCCTCTCTCTTGCACAAATTGCCAGCAAAAGAATTAATAAGCCAGAGAAATGGAGGATAAGTTGAATCTTCTCAGATGACTGGGACCATTATTCAGTGTCCAGAGGGGTCAGGAGATTCTGTTATCTTACTTCAACAAACAGGTCTACATTTTGAAAGACTGTGGCGCTGCAGCCTTTCCAAATTAGTCATATAGATCCTATTAATAAATTACGGTGGAGATCTGGAACTCTGTTCATCCAAAGCTATCCATTTCCTATGCAGTACCAAGATACAGGATGTTCAACAGCAAGTTTCCTAATAGCATGGAAAAATTCCATTACAAAAAACTTTCAATAGTTAAACTATAAACAGTAAATTCAAGGCTACTATTAGTCACAAGGGATAACAAATTTTCACACTTTACCATAATGAAAGGAAACTGTATAAGTGTTTTCCAGAACTGAAGCAATAATTTGTTTGAACAAGGTTCCAGACAATTGAATCTCTAACATAGGAAAACACAGCCTGTCTTTTACTAACGCAATTCAGCCTCGTCCCAGACACTGTCAGCCATCCAGGCCCAGACGTGGCTTTGTTCCGAATAGGCTGTTCAAGATAAGTACTCTATAAAACTAACAACTCCATCTTCCTCCTCTTACAGTGCTACTACTCGAGTATTCAACATCTTCTGAAGATCCAGGGCTAATTTCATCTAACGTGCCACTGAGCCAATGTACATCATCCCTGCCATATTTATCATCATTCAAGAATATGCAGAATATTACGGTTGTCATGGTGCCAGCAAGCAGTTAAAAAAGGGCAGTGACAGAAGAAAGCAGATTAATTACGTGGCAGAAAGAAAGGACTCTCAGGATACGCAGGGACATTTCTGTCCATCCGTTAGCGCGCAGTATTCTGCAAGAGAAAAGGCAGAGCCAAGGGCAGAGCCGCACAGTCGCTGTGCCCAGACCATCCCGCAGCCCCAGCCAGCGCGGGCCCTGCGCCTTCTGTTCGCTGCACCGAGGGCGAACCAGGCAAATAACCCAGCACCAGAGACCAGAGCTGTCTGGCCTTTGAGAACCTTATAACAGATTTCACCCGGTAAATCTTACTGTAAAGCGCTGTAAGATACATATGTAATCGTTTGGGCAGCTTTGCTTGGACAGGAAATAACACACTGAGCAAAGAGAATACGTAAATATTTAAGACAATAAATCTTACCAAATCTGTAATCTGACTTCTGGGAGGCAGAGTCAGGTAACTAAAATTAAAAAGTTCAGACCAGAGTTAAGAGCGGTATTTCCATCTGAAGCAACACAGACAAGAACACGCAGGAAAAGCACAGCAGGTTTTCTGACAAGCACACAAAGGAATACTACTACTCAATGCTATATCTGATCTCATCCAGAAGCCCAAACCAGAAGATGAAGTTGGTTCTCTGCTACGTGTACAGCTTCATTCAACACACACATTATACTGGAGAGTCCACCCTGAGCGGTCTAACTTGTTCTCAAAGTATTACCTAAAAGCATTCTGCACATACACCTGTTTAACTTATTTTCCTCATGACCAGCTCCATCCTTTAGCATCAGGCTCTTGCTCTAGCCCTGCTCGCTTTGCACAGGCATCCCGAGGCTGCCATCAAAGCTTCAGGACAGCAAAGTGCCCCAGATCACTATAAATCTGTGCCCAGCTCTGCACTTTGTCAACACACCGAGATCCAGCAGCGCAGATATTCTGCTGCTAACCCTGTTCTAACTACCTGGAGTAATAAAAGAGGTGTTTATTCACATTCACGAGGTTTCCTTCTGTAAATGATAAGAGCTGATCCAGCAGAGAACTGTGATGGCAGAACAGGCTGCAAACCCCACCCCTTTGCTAAGTCACTGCCTCCTCATAAAGAAAATGCACCAGTTGAAGCTTCACAGTGGTTCAGAGACTGAGAAAGTGCAAGAAGCCTTGCAGCAGAACCATCCAACTGGTTTAGCTGTGAGGTACAGGTGTTTCGGTAACAGGCACTACGGAAAAGCTTAACATGTACATATGCAGGCACTACTGGGAAGAATTAATTAAATTAAATCCTAGAACAGGTTCCAGGAACACACCCTATCAGAGATCTCAGGATTTCTATCTTTTCCAACAACTAAGTATCATCACTTTGTAGTTTACATAGATTCGAAAATGCAGCTGGACAAACCCATGGAAGAACACTCAAACACCTCATGTACAAACACACTGAGCCCTCTCAGATTTGGAAGATATCGATCTGAACACTTCATTGTGCCCTAGACAAAACACCTCTTTCCATCCCAGTACAAAACATTTTTTTCCCATTTCTAGATTTAACTTCCATGGTGATTCCCATACTTAAATTCCAAATATGCAGAGTATCTTGATTCTCTCTCTTTTTTAAGATACCAAAATGTAGTAGACCCTCCAATCAGAAAAAGGTTGGTTTTGTTACTAAAATGAGGAAAGAGGACGTTATCTCATCTTTATTGACTCTACCATTGACTTAAAAAACAAAACCAAACCACACCTCATACCTTTGACATTTAGGCCAGTATGTTATTGATTGTGTGCTTGGAAATCCAAACTCTTTTTTGCAATGTATTCAGAAATCAGATAAAAAAATAAAACTAATGACTAACAGTTTAATCAAAGCATTTAACAATCAGGCATCACCACCAACAAGCCAAAACCAAACTCGAATTCATCCATATGACCTTGTCATACAGCAAGAGCAGCTCTGAGTGCTATTGATGAGTTGACTTACCCACACAGTACAGGATTATGATATTTACTTCATCACAACACGCCTGGATAGAATTAAACACTGTTTTCGTAAAAATTCCATAGAAGAATGAGTTAACAGCTTTAGCAGCAAACTATGAATCTTGAGTGACAATGCTGAAAGTATATTCCTGTATGAATCAAAGCTGTTGGGTAGCCAGTCTGTCTCACCACAGTTAAGCAGCTTTTATCGTCCGAGTCTCCAGCAAGACAAAATAATGTTGTCAGAGGATGGCCGGTGAGATTCTGAAGCAAATGTGACTATTCGCAACTGCACAAAGTGAATAGAAGGGATACGGCTGGCATGAAAATGCAAAATACAGCCCATCGAAGCAGACACCCTGGTTTTGCTATCTCCAATTAAGGGAGAAACAAACTCGAAACAAAGAAGAAAGGTCTTGACAGCAACAAATGTGGCCACTGTAGAGCCAAACACACCACATCAATGGGAGAGGTTGTCCTGTGACAGATGGACAGGGCCTGACCCCCAAGTGCAGGAGACCAGGGGACACTGATATGCTGAGTGTCAGGCTTAAGGCAGCAGCTTCAGTTCCAGGTGCAAAAAACAGGCAGCAGAAGAACAGACGGAGACTTTCTTCAACAAATTCTAGCCCAAATATCTAAAAATCTTAGTTTGTGACAACAACAAAAAGTAGGAACATTCTTTAGAGAGGGGGCTTTGGGAATCTTATGAAACTTCTTCCAGTAAGGCACCCTGCAGAGGAATATTTCTGTTTTATGGCAGACTTTTTTCATCTTTTGATTTAGCTTTAAGGTAGTTCTTTTTTATGTTCCATCTGCAAAAACATAAAATAATAAAGAGAAAGACAACTACCTGGAAAACTAACATTGGGGTTCTTGTAAGGCACTTAAATATTATAAAGAGGTTCTTTCTGTTCTGTACCATCTGTAACTGCTTACAGCTGCATCTGCTTTAGAAGTAGTCAAGTTAGCAGAAAAAAAAAAAAGTCCAGCTCTTCACTATTTAGCTTTAAAGTTTCCTTTTCTGAGAGAAAAAAAAAAGCTCTTTAAACTATTTTCAACATAAAGCTTAATTAGATTCTATTCTTCATCTTCAAAACCCTGCACAGATCATAACACTCCCCACGAGAGCTTTTAGCCCTTTTGTGATAACTTCTCAGAGCAGCTATTCAAGTGGAAGTTTAGGACGAGCCACCTCAAGAAGAGTTCACAGAGCACATCATCTTTCCTCCAGCAAACAGACCAATCTGGACTTCTAAGAGGGACCAGAACGACCTCGCATCATCAAACCTAGAAAGCAAGACACAGCCGTACCTCGCCAGTCTGCACTACAGACCACAGAAATCCATATAATCCAGCCCTGTTTGCCTCCTGCTGTTTCACCAACCTCACCTTTAGCTAACAGTCACCTGGGAAATGGGGTTCCCATTGACTAAATAAGTCAAAGTCACGCTACACCTATTTTAGCTTGCCAAATGGGTCTGACATCGATGATGGTGAGATAAATCACAACTGTAGCCTTGAACGTGGTAAATTTATACTTGTAAAAATAGTCCTTTGTATAACTATATATATATAATAACAATATATATAACAATAACCATTCAGCTTTGGTCTCATACATCCAATGTATCTGTACCAACAGCTGGTTGATCCTCATTATAATGATTATTCAGAATTCATTGCTGCATTTCCACCCACCCCAAAAGTTTCCAAACTCATTTAAATCAAGTTTGACACTGGAGCTAGCTGCAAGAAGGGATGGCAGACTGCTAAGTGCCACAGACACCAGAACGAACAGCGCAGCAGAGCAGTCGTGACCCGGCCGCTGCGTTCACCTCTGTCCCGCTAACCGCACTGCCACAGAGCTCAGCGATTTTGTAACGCTCGCTCTTGCCCAAGCTACGCTAGCTCAAGTAAACTGAATGTATTAATCCAAGTAACTACTGAAATTAAAATAAATCCTGAGGATGTGCACGTGCTACAAGCTTCACCTGTGTAGAGAACCCCCCTGCGCATCACTGCTGCGGACAGGTGCACCCAACCTACCACTTGATTTTTATGTATCACCTGAAACCCGGCTGCTCCATGCACCCCCCCGCACAGCGCTTTTGCTTTTCTAGCATGAAGTTGCTATTTGCGGTACTACTGACATAAGAAAATAGCATAAGCAAAGAGTTCCCAAACTTCTGTGATTCAGTGGAACACTAGAAACTCCTCACATTTCTATTGTTCTCTCTACACTTCTGACAAACTTTTAAAGTTATTTAAAATCATGTATCATGGCAAATTTACCAGAAGTTCTCTTCTAGCTAGCTGATAGATGAACAAAAGAACTTTTTAAAGATACCTCTGTCCAAAAACAACAGAGTCCATAGGAATGGAGAAGTAAATTTGGGCCTTTGAGACAGAAAGTGGGGAGCAGAAAAGCACTGCTGGAGTAGAACTGATTGGTAACCCCAGATGACTGGAAGGGGCTCAGCTTTAAAAGTTCACACTGCACAGCATGTTCTTTTTCTTTTAGCAGCTGGACTGAAGAATAATCTAGATTTGAGCCTATTCCTGCAGGTAAGCTTGCCAACTCATGCCTAAAGCTGGAGATGGAGTGTGTGAACAGAGGGTGGAACCCGCGGGTCTCCCACAGCACCTCTGCTACGGAGCCGCCCGCACCAACGCGGCCGAGGCCTAAACATGGCAGAGAATTGTTTCCCAGTCTCCAGCGACATACCCGTGCTGCATTGGAAAACACTTTATTGGGTCAAAAAGCCTATGAACCACCTACAGGAGCTAAAGGAAGAATATCCCAACCCAACAACAAGCAGAAAATACTGCTTTCAGAAGGAAGAAGGAAAAGGAGAGAGTCAAACACCATCATTTTGCTTTCAGATGCCACTGATTAGGGAAAATGCCACCAAATATAAACTGTAAGGTGTTATTATATCGCTCCAAATCCTACGTGGGTAACTTCAGTAATACGGGAGGCACCTTAAGCATAAGATTGTGAAATAGACAATAACATTCTTAGTGCACTCTCCTGTAGTTCAGGACACCAGCTGTGATGATTTTAAAGAACTTCTGACATCCTGAAGAAAAGTCACTCCACCCTTAAACACTGTCCCCACATAAGCAAAGCATAAGGATTGTCACATTTAATATATTTATTGGTCTGAATAGTTATCGCAGGATGTTTAAAAAATGTTCTGGTTTAATTGATTAGTTATCAGTTACAGAATATCTTTCCAGAAGATCAGCAGAACATTCCCACTGTCTGGCACCCCATCTATACCATCTCACCTAGCGTGATGGGCAGACAGGGGGGCTATCCAAGGGAATTTGGGACCTGAGGCTTAGACCTGGCCCTTAAAAGAAATACTCAACTGAATTGAATAATGAAGATGACAGCACAACAGCTACACAATTACTCAATTCCAGGATAATGTCATCACAATGGCTCTAGTGGACAAAGCCACACCTGACGTACGGTGAGCTGAGTCTGTCGGGATGGCCCGTGAGAGAGCCCTGGTCTGGCAGATCCGAGCACTTCAAGCACAGACACCGCTTGGAAAACACGTAGGAGAAAGGATCATCAACATCCTTGCAAGAATTAAAGGGATCAGGAAGTGTTGCAATGCCGCATATGCTCCATTTATCTTACTAAACCATCACCTTTCAAAGTCAGTTTGGTTGCCTGGATCCAGTTCAGCCAGCACAGTAGCTGGTGCTTCACTTCGCTCAGCCCACATAACTGGCTAAATGGTTTCAAATTTTAATCTTCATCAGTTACACTAAAGCAATGTAGCACCAAAAAGGAAACGTGTACAACGATTTTATTCCACCAATTTCACCCTTGTTTTTTCCTGGAAAATTTACTCAGATGTCACCAGAATTAAATCAGACTGACTAAATGGCTTGTGTCAATTATTTGCTTTTAGAGCATATTATGACGCTTTGAGTCGTCATAAAATGTCAAAGGGCAACAAAGATGGTGGCGCTTATGCCCAAGATGTTGATACATCACATAACCAAATGCATACAACAGAATCCATTCTGCTTTTCTTCCAAATTTTAGGAAGTCAAAATTGCTGTATTTTCAAAAGCATAACGCATATTTCAAAGTACTTCTTGTAGGAATATTTCATAAGTACACATTTTTTTGGCATTGTTTCAGTGACAATAGATTTCAGCACCTGAATCCAGTATTTAAAACTGTGGCATGCACCAAAACACATCTAATCTCTGAAGATTTTATGATCCTCAATTAATTTGGCCTGTCTGGTGGTCTCCGCACAACTCCTCAAATTCCACCCGCATCAGGTTGCTTAACTCATACCAGAATCCCAAAGTGCACAAAATAAGCAATGACTTTATTGGATCACGCCCTTCAACAGAAGAAAGATGCTCTCAGGTTCATCCAACCTGACAGAAAACACAAGCAGTGATAATGGCAGATCCACACACCTGACAGCTCGCTCACCTGCGACCCACGTCTCCCGTTAGTGGGAATTCGAACTTTCATGTCTAGAAAAGCAGCCTGAGCTGCTCCCACAGCCTACACCCCCCTTGGGCTTCCAAACGTTTTTATCACAGCAGGAAGTGGAACCCGGGTCCCTGCCAATCCCAAATTAGTATTTTGATCATTAGCACAAAAAGGCATGCCTGCTCCCTGGCCCAGCAAATATTTACAGTATTCCATAGGAAACGACACAGATTTAAAAGGACACACAACTCAGCCTCTGAACACACATGGTTTGGCGATGCGAGCGCTGCCCTGGAAGGTGAGAGATGCAAGGTCAGAAATCCTGGGGGATGGAACCGATCTCCTGTATCTCGAGTTCTCTAATCACTGGGTACAAAGCAAGGAACCGGAGACTGCTGCCGCCACAATATCCTGAAGAGCTGACAGCAGAACTGACAGAAACCTTAATGAAAACAGGTTGTGCACACCAGCCCCAAGAAAACACTGGTTTATGTTCTTCACTTCAAATTTTTCTTAATGAATTACTAAGATATTAGGGAATACAGCCTTTGCATTCAAGCAGGATTTTTTTTTCCCTTTTCCTAATCAGTCATTAAATATACGTACATTCAAGCAACTGTAAACTTCAACTAACCCCATGCTCTTTGCCTTATTTGTCTTTCAGGCCAGTGCTGCAGCCGGTCCCTGCCTACACGACATACAGTCTGATAGCAAAAGCTACAGGGAGGATAACAAAGGGGAGGGAGATTGGTACTGAAAGACAAACATATTTACTATAAACTGATATTCTCAAATTTACTGAGGCGTAAGTCACTTTTCCGATGACAGATACACATGCACACTCATACAATGACATTCTTGTCCTCAGGAGGCTTCTAACAATTGTTAAAGTGGAATGTGGCCGGTAATTTCAGTTCCTGAAAAATGTTAAGATGAAAGGCCAAACTCCATGTTTATATGCCAGGATTTCACAAAAGATTTTAGACAGTAAGCACAACAAAATTTCATCTCCATGCTTTGCAATCTTTCACTTAAAAAGTGCAATACTTTGAAAATTCGGGAGAATTACTTGGGGGTTTTTTTCTGTTGTAAACAGCCTCCCATCTTCAAAACACCTAAATTAGTCACTTAAGGTCTCTCAAGCTAAACTGAGCAAAGCAAGTAAAAAAGCCTGAATGCAAAAAAATTATTTTCCTAGTACTTGACAAGTTCTGTCAACAAGCTGTAGCTTGTCTTACCCCCTGCCCTCCCACAAACACATCCAATCCAGCCAACCAAGGCTTCAGAGCACGACCTCCGTCTGCTGGGAGAGACTGGCTTCTAATTCACGGCAGGAGCACGTTACATGCTTAAATGCTCCGAATCTAGAAAGACTTCTAACACCAACCGCTTTGAATGCTCCCAGGGCCAAGGGCTGCATTGTACGTTTACGTGTATTCCACAACCCAGTAGCTTTATTGATCGCTCTGACACATCATTAGACTTAATTTCCACACCCTTCGCATTACGTAGAGAAGTTTCTAAATATATCGCCATTTCACTCATCAAACATTTCATGGCTAATACAAGAATCATTTCACTGATTAAAACATTTTAGAGGGAGTTCAGTTGTCGGTAGGATTAGTGACTCAATACAGCAGCTTCTTTTTTTGTTCTTAGTTCACCCTCCCAGTCTGTCTCTTGATCATCACCCTGATAGGACATGCATGCGTTGCAATCCATGTTACTCTTATACAATGCTCTGGGAAAGGAAAAATTAAAAATATAGTTGGTTTTGGTGTAGAACTCTCCTTCTCTCTTTGCATACGAAGGAAGCTGTGAAAATCTTTTGTGCATTCAAAGGGAAAAAATAAAGAACAAAGCAATCTCTATTGCCAGACTGGGCAACAGTAAAAAGGGAGGGGGTGTTACATCAGGCCTTGAAAAACACTAAACACCTACTAACTGAAGATAAACAACATATGCATGCTGCTGTGCCCTCTAAATAGGATCCGGCACAAAAATCTCACCACAAGGTGCTAGAAATTAAGGAAAGACCAAGTATTTCACAGTCATGATGTAGGTCCTGCTGCTCCCATATTCATCTGCTGTAAAACTCCCAACATCTTGGTGCCTGAAGATAAAACACTTGGTATGTACTAACCTCTTACTCACATACATACACATTGGCAATGGGCAAACAGTTCTTCCTATATTTATTCCCTCCTCTGTTGTAGCAGGAACTGTTGTCACTCCTCAGTCCCATTTCCTTGCTGGAGCACAGACAGGAAAGTGAAAACGGGAATCCCATCACCTCTTTCCTCTGCCAATCCATTCCACTCACACAAAATTCGTTTCAGCTCTCATTTAATTTAGAAAATCATGAGCAACGTTGCGATGCAGCCATCGCTTTCTTCCGTGGCTTGCAGATTTGAGTAACAGCAGAATAATACATGTCTCATAACTTCCTTCTATTACGGCAGGTACTTGACAAAGAAAGTTTATTTACTACTGACAAGCACTGTATTCAAACACTTTTTAAAAAAAAGAAAAAAGAAGCATATCCTTTGAAAGAGCATTTCCATCTGGCACTTATCCCACATTTCACATTAAAATTAGTTTTTCCAGGATAACGGTATTCAGTTTTACCAACAAAATCCTCAGTAGATCTTCTTTTCAGGGATAGCACACCTATATCTGAAATAGTGGGTCAGTGAGACTATTTAAGATATTAAAAAAGAGCTAAATAAAAGTATAGATGGCTATAGGTGTGGGCATCACTGAAGGAAAAGAGGAGAAGAGGTTGTCACAAGAAATAACTCACAAGAATAGTGACAAAAAGACAACTGATGAACTTATGAAAGGGATGGAGAAAAAGCATAAGTACCTTCTCATAGTGTCTTGATAAAGCAAAGTAATTGCAATCAATTTCATTTGGTAGTTAAAAGGAAAACATAAACTCCTGTTAAAATCTCAGATTTACAGTTACAAAACAATAAACATAGCAAAATGAGTATTAGTTCTCATCTCTTCAAAACATCATTTACAGAGACATCAATCACTGAAAAAAGCCCCATTTTGAGTAAGTGTTTGACAGTGCTGATGTCCAAGAAGCACAGCTTGCAGGTGTATTTTTGCAAGGTATTTCTAGCACATCCGAGACAATTAAAAAAAAAAATCAAATGCAAAAGAAACCTTTATCATATCTTATGAAGCTATAGTCATTCTACAATACATGTTGATAGTTATGCACAAAAAGACGCATAATCAAGCCTTACACTCCTGGACAAAAGGGACACGCTGCTGCGGCCAGGAATCAATTTACATCTACACAAAGATAAGTACGTGAAAGGATTTTTCTTAATGTTAAATGATGTCTTTTCAGACGTCAAACAAGGTGTCCGCACAGCAGCTGGACACACACGGAGGAGCACGGAAAGCGCTCGTTTTGAGAACGCAGAACAAGGACCAGATCCAGCAAGCAGACAGGACGCAACCTGCCAGCTCCCAAACGTGCAGTTGCACCCAGTGCTGGATACAGCTCTGTACAGCTCCTCCGTACACAAGCACAGGTTTCCACAGCTGACAACATGCGCATTTTTCCTAAAAGTACTAAAGCATTAGCCAATTCTATGCTGAGCTGCATTACCATAATTAAAAATAAACAAACACAAGGTTGTTGCTAGAAGTGTAAGTAATTAAACACGCACCCACAGAGAAGAGCGCACAAGTTCTAGAACAGAGCTCCTTAGTCTGAAACTGGATTTTTGGTCTTTCTGTAGCTTCCAGACAACACTGACCACGGGTCAAAATGCGAGGTGACAGAAACCTCAAAAACATGAGGACACATTAGTGAATACAAGACACAAAATTACAGTGTTTTGAGATACCTCAAATCTTTGTTCTTGTACAACCTCAATATTGCACAAAAGAACTATCATTCTTGGGATCCATCAAGGAAGTAACAAAGAACAACTTAAACCTCAACTTCATTCCCCTAAAATACACAACCTAAAGCAGCTTTAATCCTCCTCCCGACCTCTTTAGAATGCTGTGGTAAAGACAGGCATTCAAAAAAGCAAGGGAGGTAAAGATCAAAATAATGTACAGTTGACTTTTTTTTCATTTAATATTTTTTTTAAAGCTGACAAATCCCGGAGTAGTTTATGAATTTATAATTTCATTCTGTAATTAAAACACACTAAGACAAGAGGTCACCAGACACATCTAATTGAACTACTTTTAACTGCCTAAATCTGTACCAACATTCACTTACTGTAATAACTTTAAGTCAAAGAAGTTGTCTTTTTGCTGTTGTTTTAAAGCAGAGCAGATTACTGCCTAAACTGAGCTGGTGAAACAAAATAAGAACATCTAAAAACCAAACAACCAATAGGTGTATTGGTTCTTGACAGAGAAGTGACAGAAGATGGGAGAAGGCGCTGCCAGAGCCTCAACCTGTGGCAGAACAGAAATTCCCACTGGGTTCCAAGTTTTGAAAAAGCAATGGGAAAAATTTCCAGAACCATTCAGAATAGCATCATTCTTTGTATATTCAATCCTTTCTTCACATTCAGCACATGCCAAGGTCAAAAGCTGAGATTTAACTGATTTTTAACATGGATATCATGACTTTCTTCAAAAAATGTAAGGAACAACTGTGGGTGATAACACTGGAATGGATTTTAAAATGCAGTAAGAGTATCACAAATTGCTGCAGCAGTCAGGTCAATAGAGTTGATGCACAGGTAAATCATTTGAGAGATTTTCATTGTGATCCATGACAACACAAAAATACCTCCCAAAAAAACAGAATTACACGAAGAAACCGAACCCTGTCTCTCTGATCCACTGCCAGCTAGGCCCCAGACAGTGTCAGGACACAGAAACAAATGCCCTCTACTTTCATTTGCCACACTTCATGTCTTCCCACAGGAACTGGTCTCTTCCTCCTCACTCTATTTCCTGTACACAGAACAAGCCCATTGTCACCAGGTGAAAACACAGACACATGCCACTGACCGAGCAGCCTACCCTGACACCAGCCTCCCTGTGCAGAGGGATCCCCTGCAGCCCCAGGAAGGCGGGAGCAGGTGCTGTCCCCGCTCCGGGCCAGCCCCGCCGAGCGCCGGCCGCGGCCGCGCCGAGCCCCCCTCCCCGAGGAGCCGGCGGGCAGAGGACGAGCAGCCCCAGCGCTGCTCACAGCGATCCCCCCCGCCCCGGCTGCTAGCGGAGGGATCCTCACCGCCCGGCCACCCCATCCCCTCGCTGCACGACGTCCCTTCTCCCTCCCCCCCGATCCCTTCCCCCCCGCCGCGCTTACACCTCCGGCCGCAGCCCCTCGGCCGCCAGCTCCTTTCTGCCCCAGCCCCCACGGCGGCCAGGCCCGGGGCGCCGCCCGCACACCCCCAGCACCCGCGCCCCCCTCCCGCTCGGGACCCGCTGCCCCCGGGCCGGCCGGAAGNGGCGCGGCCCGCAGCGCCGGCCCCTGCCCGCGGCTCACCAGGAGTAGGTCTGCTCCGCCATGGCTGCGGCTGGGCGGCCGGCCGGCTGGGCTGTGCGGGGCGGCCAGGCCCCGGGCTCCTCCTCCGCCTCCTTCTCCGCCTCCTCCTCCGCCTCGCGGGCTCCGGGGCTCAGTGGCGGCCCCGCTGCGGCTCCCGGCCCAACATGGCGGCGGCTGTGAGGAAGGAGGGGAGCGAAGGGGGGGTCCCCGCCCGGGCGGGGATGGCGGAGAGGGCGATGGTGGTAGCGGGGAGGGCGGAGGCTCAGCAGCCGCGACGCGGGGCCGCGCTGGGGCGCCGGCTGGGCCTCATGGCCGGCGAGGCGGCGGCGGCGG
>VWYH01011240.1:1168799-1201441 GCA_013399365.1 Pampusana beccarii
TCAGGCTCGGCCGCGCGGGCGGGCGGGTTCGCTGCGGCCGCCCTGTGCCCGGCGCCTGCGGGGGGAGCGGGCGGGAGAGCCCGGAGCTGCGGGCTTCTCCGAGCTTCAGGCGGGAAGCGTGACCCCCGACCGGCGTTCCTCGCTCCGCAGCGAGCAGCCGGAGCAGCAGCGTCGGGCTCCCCGCGGCGCGGGCAGCCCCGGGCGGTGTGAGGTGTCCGCTCCGGCCGGGGCAGAGCGCTGCGGCACCGGCTGCCCCGGGCCCGCGAGGTGCCGAGCGGGGCGTCCCGCGGGTCTGGGCTCCCCGGTTCCGCTGTGCGCTCGGACACCGGCTGCTCTGCCCTGCTCGGCACCTCCGGCCGTTTCCTGACTGCCCAGGAGCGGCTCTGAATTGCCGTGGGGTCGGTTTTCCTCCTGAAAGAGGGTTGGGTGGTAAAAGCGAAGTTCAGGTAGGATAATTCATAAATTCGAGTGTTTAAATTCGCAGTGTGTTTCTGGAGATGGCTGTATCTTTGTTATCTTTTGAACAAATGATAGGATCAAATGCTCAACGCATTTTTTTAAAGAAGGAAAATAATATTCAAGATATTTTTACCAAATAAAAACCATACGCTTCATGTTATCACCAGCCCTGTGTTAAAACTGCAAGTCCCAGGCAGGGGAACTGGCAGCCGCTGATCCCGCTCATCTCTCCCCCCTGGTTTCTTTGGTGCCATTGCCAAATCTTCAGTCCCTGATTGAGTTTCTACCAATTGCAGAACTAGCGTCTTATCTTGGCTTTGCTCGCTTGAATTAATTCTCGCCTCCTGTTCCTGCACTTGAGCCATTTGTGCGTGTGGGGCTTTGCAGAGCTCAGAGCAATTGTTCCAGTCCAGCTGTGCAGCCTCAGTCTTTGTTCCTTTTCATGTGGGAGGGAGAAGAGCCAGTTTTAACTTACAGTTGGAGGTGACGTAACTGCATTAAATATAAATAGAAGAACAATGCCTGGGTCTGGTAAAAATAGGTATTTGGTTTTATTAAAGAAAATGTACGGAGGAATTCTATACCTTTGCTAAAATCTTCAGAAAAGTAATGGAACATTCTCATTGCATCTACAGAGATGCCAGATGCCTCTAAAATGGCATGTGGACTCCACTCTCATTTATTTCTATTAGTGGATTGAATAAATTATTTCCATTTATCCATCTCCTTTATTCTTTTAAATGGAAAAAAAAAGTTGGGCTGGTGTGTAGTTGTAGCACAGGATTAAAAGTAAGGAATGGCTTGTTTCTTCTCAGTTCTGTGACTGGTTCTCTGTGTATTTGTGGGGGGGTCACTTCATCCTTCATCAATGGAGACTGCAGCACGTTCCAGCCAGCTGAAGCTTGGGGCACTGCAGGAGGATGCTCAGTACACAACACAGATTTTCTTGGTCTTGGCAGAGGGAAAACCGGGGATTCCCGTGCTTCAGCTAACCAGTGCTTTCAGTAAGATAGTGCTGGACCTCTCCCCTCTGTCACCTATCCCTTTATGCACTGAAAACATGGTTAGAAGCTGCACTGGAGGTGAAGTCATGTTTTCTCCCTTCTTCTGAGGTCTTACAAGCAATTTGGGTTGTCACAGCTTAGCATCCAAATCATCTCTGCTTTTCACAGCCCTTTGGCCTTGGGGACAGGAATGACCTTACAGCTCCTGACGTGATCAGTACCCACTCGCTAAAATCTGCTTGAGAATCGGCTTTATCCGTTATGAGGTGGAAATACTCAAAGTATTGTGACTGACTAGCTTACTGGGGTCAGTCATGGCAGTTGGGTGTACTGGAAGGATTAGAGGTAACACTAACGTTTCTTGTCATCCAGCTCAGGCCGGGCTACTTCGAAAAACTTTCCCCCTATTTGACCATATAACTCTTTTGCCCTCTAACTTACTTGCACTTGTGCTCATCTCAGGAGGTACAGAAAGCTTTGGTGGGTATGACATGGGCAGAGAGGAGTGAGTCATGCTCAGCATGTTGAGCGGTGGGGTACCTGCCCTAGTCAGTCAGTTTTGGTGGAAATTCTAGTATTCCCATATACGCACACCCCAGTTAAAAAAAAATACTCAGGCTCTGGGTAGGACTTGCACAAGGGAGAAGTTCCCTGCCTTTATTCTCCCTCAGCACAGCAGAAAAATCTATAGTAACCATTAGAAAACAGATAATTTGGAGTACTCACTCCACTGTGGTACAACCCCAGTGTCTCTGGGATGCCTGTTGACGCCACCCTTTGCAGCAATCATGATAAAGGCGAGAGCAAAACAGAAGCTCTCCATCTTTTGAATCAATGCTGGGAAAGACAAATCAGTGCTTCGGCCTTGTCATGGTACTAAAGAGCCTTTCTTAATTTTTTTTCCCCTGAGAATAGAACGTAAAACTGATGCTGGTATCTATGAAACAGTAGCCCTGCTTTGTGTTCTTACTGCAATAGCTTCCAATTTCTCAGTCTTGCAAAATTTCCAGCACATTAATTTGGCACAAATGATTTCTAGTTGATGAGCAATTGAAGTATAATTTTTGTCAGCATCTCAGGCTTTGTGACTAGACTACTGAATGATTTCACAAGCTGGCTCTGTCATTACAGGGTAGCAGTGGGATGAATTCACAGGAGAAATTTATTCTTCCTTGCAGATCCAGCAAATTGGAACACCGCTTGCATTCCCCAGATAATTTTCTCATCGTATCTTTTGTACAGTCTTTCTCTGGGCCTACAAGAGAGCTTTACTCTGAATTTCAGTGACAGTTTACTCTGACATTACAAAGTCCTTCCAAAATACCTGTTCTGTCTGGAACCTTTGATGTAGACTGATGCATCACTTCGACCTGTCAAGGTATTTATAAACTAGCAACAAACAAAAACAGGGTGTGGTTTTTTTCCTTTTAATGTTTGGAAGGGTAGCTCCCAGAGGCAAGTGTGGTGGAGAAAAATCAGATGGAAGTACTGACTACAAAGAGTTCTCACCTCCAAATTGCTTAAATGTCATTAGATGACATTTAGCTAACCAGTATTCATTCTGCTAAAATGGAAGTGGAAAGAGAAGCAGAGTAGCTTCATGTAGACACTTCACCTTTCAGGAAAGGACATGACAGGTACAGCTGCCAACCTTCTTGGTTTGGGGAGGAACAAATAGGACAGAAATGAGCAGAAAGGGAAGGGGAAAGGAAAAAAAAAAAAAAAGAAAGAAAATCAAGAGATACAGTTTTGACAGTGTAGCTCAGAGCTACATCAGGTTATTCTGTTTGTAAGATCCTTGTGGGATTCCCCTCGATAAAAATAATTGAAATGTTCACTGACCGGCACCTGTGACGCGATTCTCTTCACTACCACCTAGTGGGAAACTCCATCAACTGAACTCCAGAGCTTCTCCTGCTCTCCAACCTCATCCTCACCCTGACAGCAGAAACAGTGAGTAAGTGAAGGAACAGATGGAAGCCAGGGAAGGACACAGTCCTGTGTCCCCGTACGGGAAGAGGAACGTCGAGAGTGCCTATAATTTAAACCCATTATGACCCCATGGCATTATCACATCTGCATCCAGGCCTATTCTGAATGGTTGTTAAACCTTCGGCTTCACTGAGACTCCCAAAGCTCAACAAATGTTGTCTTTGGAGATAAAGAGTAAAACATTTGTTCTGAATCCAACTGAATCCTGCAAACAGTGGTAAGAAGAAACTTGGGAGGTCACTCCAGTGTCTCAGTCAAAAGGTGGCCGTGCCCCCTTCCTGGCGCTGAAAGAGTTTGGGTTGTTCTGCATCTGATTGTACTACTGAAAGCAGAGAAAAAAATGTTCTAATTTAGTAGTCTTTGTTGTAAATATGTGATTATAATAAAAAACCCATCTTCATTCTCTGTAAATCACTTTTTAATTATAATGACGTGTTTACAAAGACTGCTGAATTAAAACATAAATAGGTATATATTTGGAACATTAAAACTATGTATTCAGGTGAGTGCTTTCCCACTGAGATACTCGGGGTTTGCACAAATAAGTAAAAATCTAATCCTTTGAAAACAACATATACATGACAATTATCTCAGATTTTTCACACTGCTGTGTGCCATTTGGGACTAAGCTCCCAAAGCACAAATAATAATCAGGTTTGGTAATTGCATAGCTTGCTTTTCCCCAGCCACAGAAATAAGGGTGAACATTACAACACAGCTCCCACATTTCAAGGAGGAGATGATGTTAATGTCATTCAAGCCAATAAAGCATTTAGCAATCTCAGCAGGAAGAACAGTAAAGTGGTAAAGAATTAGGAAAGAACCATTTCCCTGTGTTTCTTTTGCCAGTGGAAATTTTACCATTGTATTCATGAAACCATATAGGCTCCTTCCATTAGCACTTTTATCATATTTAGGTACTTTTCCTTCTCTGTATGCTTCTTGGAGCCACGTTAGACTGGCTTTATCCCAGCAAATTACTGTATTTTTCATCATGTGCACTTAATAATGGATATAATTCAGTAAACAAAAACAAAGGTAAAAATGGTGTTGATACAAGAAGTCAGGCTCTGGGAGTCTATTCTGCTGTCCCTTCTGTTCACAGGACTCTGCTGTCTGTTACTTTGGTTTTGCCCTGGTGTAATAAGCAGAATACAGACCAATAAGTCTAAAATAAGAATAATGTTCCTATTGTATATTCATTTACACTTCCATGAAGTTGTTCTCAGTGTTAACGTAATCCACAGCTCAACTACTTTATTACACGTGGGGGTGAAGGGATTACATTGGAACAGTTAATCAAGATACACTATTATTTACCAATAAAATAGAATTCCATTAGAGGAACCTGAGACATCCTTGCCTGGAAAGATATCGGAGAATGCCAGGAACAGAGTTTTGGAAGATACTTGTCATGCAGTGTTACCAGACCACCTGCTACTTCAGGAGAAAAGAAAATAAGAGAAAACGCACAGATGTTGTATTTAAGTGTACACGGGACAATGCAAAGTAGTTTGACATGTTTAAGGACTCTTTATTAAACTTGCCATTAAAATGAAGTAAAAGTCAGACTTGTGATTCTGATTCATATATTTCTCCAATCTGCATCCAAACCGATTTGTAAATGTAACATTGTTCATAAGTCTACTATTAAGCTGCCCAGTTTAGTGTTCTAAAGCTGCTTACATCTTGCCAATGAAGCACTGAATTTGAGGGGTCTCAACCACCATATTAATTACACCTAAGGAAAACCAAGCAATTTTGCAGGAATACAGTACAAAACCCTATACTGCAAACATGCAAAAAACAAGCAAGTGCCACTTGGAGTCTTCAAACTTCAAAAATTTCCCCTATCACAGTTACCAAGATCATGTTAGTCAAGGTGACTTGAGAATCAAGTCATGGCCTGGCAAATTGTTGCAATTAAGGAAATCATAGGAAATTAAGGAAAACATAGACTAAGCACTGCTAATAGATAAAAATGGGTATAGCAAAACCAAATCCTTTCCTTTCAAATAGTCATCCTCAAGGCAAAATCCTTGAGTACAATTCAGTTCAGGAAAATGTTGCCTGCATTACAGCACTCTACAATTCAGCTCTTGCTCTACAACTAGAACTATAATGTAGCCAGTTAAAGCTTTGCAGCTTCCACCCTTGACCTCTGCTGTTCTTATTACCTTACAACTGCGTATTGTGGCACTTGCAATAATCTGAGAAATATGATATTGCAATCCTTAGTGCCAGGGTATAAAACAGGGCTGCTGGTTAATTCACAGCGGGAGTCTCCTTCCTGCTTCCCAAATGCTTGGTCTGACTGCTGGTGATTTATAACGTTTAAGAAACACTGAAAAGCTCGCTGATTTTCCTGCATTGAAGAATCTGAGCTGCTTAATGGAGTGCTGAACCATTCACTAGCACAGTCTGGCAGGTTACAATGAATGTAAAGTTAACCATGTAGAAGTTTAGTTCTTGTTTTGTTAATAGCCCGGACTCCTACAGTTTAGAATGGACAATTCTAATACACAAAGGGGAAAAGCCCTTCATGATAAAGTGATAGAGAATATTTACCTCCTCCTCAGTATTGGGAAGGTTTCCATATTTAGCTAAGGATTCTCCACATGGCATCCAGCTGTAGCATTCAGTGAGGTCCTAACATACAAACAGATGTTCATTTCTGGCTTTATAGACTTCGCAGAGCGCTGTTCTCAAGACAGGCGGTTTTAAAAGCCTCTCCAGCTGAAGGTCTTCAAGGCAAGCAGAAGCAGCAGGACTTCTGGGTGCATAAGGAATCCTTGAAACCACACAATATAGACAGATAATTTGTTGCTAAGCTTTCTTCTCTTTACAGTTTCCCTTGATAAATACTGCTGCTCTTTGTCTAAACTTAATGGTCTGTGTCCTCATCCCCCCTCAAGTGTACAACAGGTGTATTTTTTTTTTATATATATATATATACACACATACTTACAGAGCACAGATTGGACAATCTTTTAGACAAAAACGACAGTAATATTTTCTAACTTGTTTAGATAAATCACCAAACCACCACAGCAAGACAGAAATAAGTAACACAGTATGACAGAATCTTCTCTGTCAAATATTGCAGGAGGCCCACAATCTGTTGCCTCTGTTTGCAAAATCCTTGAATTACATGCAGAAACTATATGTCATGGTTGGATATGGTAACTACAGTGAACAATTACTGTTATCAGTAAGTATGTTCAGTGGGGAATTGTGAAAATTGTAATAAAAAATAAAATGCATGGAAATTGTATCAAAACATTGATAGGACAATGCTAAAAAAAGCTCAGATTCTTTAAATAGTCTTTCTTAAGAACATGACAAAAAAAACCCTTTAGAAATTAAGTATGTCTTTTTATGTTAATATTCACACAAAAATTTCTTACATTAAATGTTTTTACATGGCCTCCAGATTATCACTTCTTCTTAGCCACGCAAAGAGAGCCTTCTGTATCCAAGATTTTTCAACTCACAGCAGCAAGGGCACGTGCTCCGGTGCTCCGGGTGCAGATGCCACCTGAAACAAAAGCTGAGAGTTAACAACAGCTCGGGTGCCTGCAGCGAGGAGGAGTCCGAGCTGCAAAAGCCCTGGCCCCAGCTGCTGACCTGGCAGTTGTCCGTGGGCCTGCAGAGCGCAGCTGAGCGGGCCCACAAAGGGAAACCAGGGGCCAAGGTCCCTCTGCAGCTTTGTCTTGGAACATGACTCAGCTCGGGGACAGTCCTACCAGGCTCATCTTAGCTTAGGCTTGACAGGAGCATATAAAGAGACATGAGCAACTACCACTAGGAAGCCTCCATTGAGACAATAGTTTTAAATCCTTCTCCAGTTGATCACACAAGGAGTCATACGTGTGAGAAGCTCGAGCATCAAGTCCACATGTGCACAGTAAGTTATTCTCTAATTTAGCCACTCAGGCAAATTCAATCGTAAATCTGCAGACCAGAAAAGGCAATTTAGTCATGAGGACTCCCTGAGAACTGCACTAAGTGACTCCAGCTGAGCTAGCGAGCATGTTTTAGGCATCACCCAACAGGTGGGAGCAGAACCTCAGAGCAGGGCTGGTATCAAGAAGGGCTGGAAGCAGATGATAACTGGTAACCACACGCCTGCCCATGCCTGCTCAGAAGCAGCAGGGCAGCTGATGGTAGGGCAGGGACTTTCAGCATGAACCGACACCCAGGGCCAGTCTTTATCACGTGCTTCAATCACAAACCGAGTGGGGCAAGCCCTGTAATCCCCCCAATTATGTGAGTACACTGCTCCTGCTCATCAGTTAAGCAATAAACATAGCAAATTATAATGGAGGCCCTAAGATTTGCCAATCAGGATACCCAGCAAGACAAAGCCAGAAGTGAAAAAGTCCTTTAACACTTGATGCTCTGTCGCAGGACTCAGCTGCAGCTCCAGAACATCCTGTGAGTCCCGGCAACATTCACTGAAACCCCGCGGGTCACACTTCTCTGCTGGGGAGCTGCACAAAATCTGCTGAAGCTGCCACTGTTTTCCTCGCAGCCCGGAGCCTTTGACCAGGGCTGAGACTGGCCAAACCTCACCCTGCCAGAGCCGAGCGGGCTCTGCCACCTTCCAGCAGCAGCACTGCCACCTGAACCACGCACAGCCAAACGCTCCTCTTCTGCGTCCTCCACCTCCTTCCTTCTCCAAAACTAATGGGGCCAGAAATAACCCATATTTCTCCATCCTCATTTTCCTAGTTTTCTTTCCATAGCGCACTTTTCTTTGCCATGCTGCAGACCTTCTATCCCTTCATTTTACGCTCCTTCTCTCTTCTGCTTCCCTCCCTTTTTCCCTCCCCCTGCTTTCTCTCCCTCTGCACTTTGTGAACTGCTGCTGCGGTGCTGAAGTCCAAAGTTCAGTAACTTGCTAAGCACACAGATAAATATGAACCTTGGAGAATTTACATTGCTCCAATGTAAACAGATAGCCAAGGGTCCCTTTATCAGCACTGGCTCAGGACAGTTGTGGGGGGTCTGAAGTGGCTCAATTTTGTATTTTGTTTTTTTCTTTGAGGAGGGGGGGGACGTAAAGGCGGGAGGCTGCGCTGTGCCCACTCTCCTGACAGTCGGGCGTGTTACCTCGGGAACATGGTGTAGGGAAGCTGGAAGCAGGATAACCCGAAATTCCAACCCAAGAGACACCAGCCTGAAGACCATGGTCTCGAAGCTGAGTCATCTTCAAGTGGAGCTGCTGGGAGCGCTGCTGGAGTCGGGACTGACCAAGGAGACCCTGATCAAGGCGCTGAGCGAAGCGGAACCCTACGTGCTCCAGAGTGAAAGTCAGCGCGCTATCAATGCGCTCCAGACGGAGAAAGGGGAACCCTGTCCCGACATCCCCAACGGAATGGGGGAGTCCAGGCTATCGGAAGATGAAACCTCTGATGACGGGGAGGAATTTACCCCTCCAATAATGAAGGAGCTGGAAAACTTGAGCCCTGAGGAGGCTGCTCACCAGAAGGCTGTGGTGGAAAGACTATTACAGTAAGGACAGATTTGCTGCTCCTCTTTGCTGCTTTCTTGCGCTCTTCCCTCTAAATCTCTTCTTTCCCCTTCCGCTCAGTGTCCCTGGTATTCCCAGTTGATCCGGCTGCACAGAGACACTCTTCATCCATGTCAGGCCTCACAGCCCCAAATCACTCCCCAAATTCTTTATAAATGCTCAAACTTCCTTTTCATCTCACTTAAAATGCATGAAGGGAGCCATGGAGCCTGATTACACATTTGAAGTGCTTATATCATCAGAACAATCCAAGACCTATATAACTTGCATCTCTCTGACTGAATGTCGGATTTAAATTTTTAATAGGATTCACAATTTCAGTCATCAGGGGAGGAAAAAAGAAAAAAATCTGGTCACCCTTAACTGATGCTGTGTTTGCCTGACAATGTATGGTAAAGTGAAGTTGTAAATGTTTCCCTGCTATATTTAAGGAGAGAAATATTGTTGATTTTACTGGGTTTTGCTATAGATTATCGGTCAGCGACAAACCAAGAGAACTTGTTCTTGTCATTCCTGTGAGTGCAAAATTCTCCCAACTTCGGTGGGGATTTTTCTTGTAGAAAGAGCACACACCAAATGCATGTAGAGGTTAAAACCTGGGCAGAACACTATTCTACCATCCACTGCCTGTCACAACTACAAAGCACATATGCAGTAACAATTACAGGTTTTACTGCCACAGAAATTTGCATAAAAGTGTTTTTGAGATCCAAATACAGGAAAAGTTCCATGAAACAATAAGCCTCATGACAGACTCAGAGAAACATTCACCAGGATTCCCATTTGTGGTACCATTCCCGTGGGCAGCCTAAGAGGTTTGTCCAAGAAGGGATCAGGCCCATCCGACCTATTTATCACACCAGAATCGGATTCTTGCCCATCTGTTTTAGGGGTATTCTGAAATGACAAACTGACAGAAGACAAAAAAATGCAGCAACATCCTGCACTTAAAATCTTCACTAAAACTAATATCCATCTGGAGAATTTCTCAGGCTTTCTGACCACTCCCCTTCATGTGCAAAGAAAATTAACATAACATGTAACAACAAAAAGCAAACATCAAATCCCACCACAAAAGGCCACAGCTAGAAAAACAGCCTGACAAGAGTTAGCGCTGAGTGTAAATACTTGGGAGAAGAAAGCTCGCTGGCAGAACAAAGCTGATGACTCTGCAGCACCCAGTAGAGGAAAATTCACTGGATCAGCTCTTACCTGTGTGGGGAAAACATTCCCAATAATTCAGTCTTCTTTCTGGCCCAGAATTGATGACCACCTCATCCATCAATTCCCCACTTCCAGCTCTGTCACATCTTCTAGTCTCCTCTGTTCCCTTTACCACTTTCCCATTGTTTTTACCTATTTCCCTTCCCTCCTCACTTTTGTCTCTGCTGCTATTCCTCCCATTTTGTTGTCTTCTTGGCTAATTCTCTCTTCCCCTTCCACTTTTTCTTCCCCTCATCCTTGTCTCCTTCTCATCTTCCTGAGTCTGCGTACAGGTCTTGGGGTAGTCTGAGCCCAGTGGCACCGGGCGGGCCCTGGCTAGTTACTAATTATCCAATGGCTTTATTATTTCTCTTTTGTCTTATAAATTTATAGATGAAAAGACCCTGATAAGCTTTTTGATCATTAACTTCTGATGGTTTATCAGGAGTCTTTCCAGAAGGGCAGCCATGGAAGCTGAAGAAGAGCACCTGGCTCTGTCCCATTTTCTGAGATGAATGGGCGATGCAGGACTGAGGTGCCATCCGCTGTGATCTCAGGACAGACTCGCGGATGGAGGAAATTCCTTCCTGCCACCCCCACTACAGCATGAATTCTGGTTTCTGCCCCTCCCTGCCTTCCTAGGAGCTTGCTGCCGGTCTCACTGTGCTTCCAACCAGCCTCAGCACAACCACCTTCCCTCTCCTGCAGACTAACGCTTTCCCACAGACAGTCTGCGTCTCTCTCTAGACACGGAGCAACATTCCCATTTTACAAATGGGAGCTCAGGTGCAGAGATTCTGCAACCTACCTAAAACCCTAAGATAGTGCAGACAGGACTGGGCAAGAACCAGGATCTGCTAAGCCTTGTACTGGGTCTTCATTGCAAAGCTTTATTCTGAAAGAGAGTTTTCTTACATCAGTCCCCCATATCAAAGGATAGAGCTATTCAGTTCTGCTGTGTAGGACAGTGTAGGGGCCCTGAAGCCTCAGTTTCAGCAAGAAATGACGAGAATACTTATGGAGGAATATAACAGATCAAAATCGGTCAAGGTAAAATGAAAATAGTAGAAAGTCTGTATTGACATGTTTCATATTTCTGGTAAAAAATTTTTAAAAAGCAACTGTATGTCTGAGAATCTATTGAAGCAGCTGAACCAGTATAAAGGTTTGATAATATCTAAGTAGTTGTTACCTACTGACAAACTTTTTTTGTTTTTAAGAACAAACCTTTCCATTAATACATGCCTAAAGGTAAAGTCCTTAAAACAGTATCATAAGTATTGTAAGACAGGGTAGAATAGTCTATAATAGAAATTACTCCCAGCAACAGATAAAAGGAAAGCAAGCAAGAATCTCCATGCCCAGGGATTCCCAGTAAAACTTCAATGCTTGCAAAGCTATTTCAGCATCTACACAAGGCTTTCAAATCCAGAAACCAGACAGAGGCACTTCTGGCTTTAGGCAGAAGCCTCTTTGGGCATTATTAACAACTCCTGGTCTAAGACTGTAGACCACATTTTAACAGAGAGATTGAATTGTGGGCAGCTATTAGTGATACAAGAAAAGTCTTTGTGGTAACTGCAGCCGTTGCTTATAAAGTAGAATCAGGAAAGTGTCTGTTGCTGAGATTTCCAGCAGCTGGAAAGGAAACAAATGACAGCACCAAGAGACCAAGTATGTCCTTGCAGCACCACTAAAGTTGAAACCACAGTTTGGAACGCACTAGTCAAAGCTGAGTAAAACAGGATGTAGACGAGATACACCCACACGACTGGGTGTACCTGCGGGCATTGGTTAGATTTTGTCCCTAGAGAAAAAAAACAAACCACCTGATAAAGACAGTTCAGACAAAGGTTTCTCTAGTGGGGAATGAACATGGTTTAATTTCGTTCCCCAATCTGTCTCACTGGTCTTCCAAAGGTTTACAATTTGAATAGCAACATTCTCCCCAGATCACTCCACGTAGCAATCGAATTGCATCTATGATAAAGAATAAATAACGCGCTAGGGAGATGGAGCTGTGTGGAATAATTCCCAGATATTCCCCCAGAACAGAAAGCAAGAGAGAGGCTCCCCTGGGAAAAGGGACAGATCACACTGCTGCAGGTACAGCAAATGGAGAGAGGCAAAGCAACAACTCACCTGTAGGGCAAGGGGTGAAATTCCATTAGGAAAGAGAGAAACTGAGATAAGCAGATTCCCCCTGGAGGCAGGGATAAAAGCATGTTTTCCGCAAGGAAAAGAAGAAAACAAAGACATAATGATAAAGGTTCAGTCTTTTCCCTGTGTAAACGGTGTCTCTGAAGGGTTCTAGCTGGGGAATCTGGAGATGAAGCTGCCACACCCCTTTCATTTCCACATATAAACCAAGATGAGGCAAACCAGGCCAAGTTCAACAGAAAGGGACCCTGCGGGGATGGTCTTACCTTCCCTCGCTCTGCCCAGCCCGGCTCCAGGCACTGACACCAGGGAGGGTTGTCGAGCAGGCTCCAGAGGAAAGGGCCAGAGGATGGTCCTGAGCACTTCACAGCTTTGAACCTCGGTTTAAGCGAGGTCTGGCCCAAAGCAGCAGTTCAGAAGCCACCTCAGGGAAATGAAGGCTTCTGCCTGAGAATCTGAGAACAGGAAAGAAGGAGAGACAGAGAGAATAAGGAAGAGGAGGGGAAAGAAAGGAACAAATGAAAAAGAAAGAAAAGTGAGGAAGAGTGAAGGAGAGAGAAGGTCCCTCGAATGTTACATCTCCAGCTCTCTGAAATGGGTTTTCTTTAATGCTAACAACTTGATATTTACTTTCCATTTAAATTTGAGATGTTGCTATAAATTATCAACCAGCCTCTTGTTCCCTTTGAGTTTATAACTAACTACCTGGGTTACTTATTGTTCAGGTAACAAAAGGGAGGTGAAAACGCCCTTAAAAAGAGACCTCAGAAGTAAGAAAATGGGGAGCTGGCATGGAGAGAGGACCCAGGCCCCTGTGGCTGGGATGAGCCAGGGAGAGGGGCTGTGCTCAGATGGCAAAGAGCAGCTGACAGCAGGAGAGCAAGAGCTAGGAAGAAGGAAATAAAAACTGTGTGAGAAGAATTTGGAGATAGAGATTAGACCTTGGAGACCAAGAAAGGAAAGGGGAGACAGCTTGTACCTGGGGAGAAAGGGAAGCTAAAAACCACAAAACAGGCTTGGAGATGGAGAAGGGAGCTTGAGCAAGGCAGATGCATTTCTGCAGTTCTGACTCACTGAAGCGATCGAGATTTTAGTGCAACTACAAACAGGAGAACTAGCTTTAGGGTAAAATCCTACCCTGTGACAGTCCGTGACAGCCTTACTGCCAGTGAAAGAGCAAAGGTTTCAACTTAGCATGTCTTAGTCAATGGTGAAGGCTCTGAGGTGGGACTGTGCGTTTGGGCAATGGTTCATCTGACCAGCTGCTATCACTGGTCTGTGATACAGCCTTGGGCCTAAAGGAATTGCTGCATTGATATTGCAGCCTGTGCTTTGACAATGTGCAGGCTAATGAGGATTTCATACGACTGTACTATGAAATCACACTGTACTAAGATTCCCCTGCACTGTTCTGCCTCACACAGCTCCCTGCTTTGTCTCAAGGAAGATATAAAAACCACAGGGCTTTAACCACTGCGAGAAGAGATTCACATATTTCCTGCTTTATTCCTACCACAAAGAAGGGAGGATCTCAACAGTGGAGACATGATGTGGGGCAGGAAGGAAATCAACACATAACAGAGGTTTCCATCAGTGGTAACACAATCCTTCCTCTTCCCATCTGAGCCAGAACACAAACCTAAAAGACTACAGGTTCCAAGTCAGAGCCTTTTCTCCTTTGCACAGGGACTTGTACAATGAATTCAGGGTGCAGGTGCTGGCTAGACTACCATAAATACAAAGGCAGGAGACTGGTCCTTGGTTTGGACAGCAGAAGAAAAAAAGCAAACACTGAGGAAAGAAAAGCTGTTCTAAGTTCAGCTCAATTTGAGACTTCTGAAAGACAAAGATGGTTAAGGGAAGAAGCTAGAAAATAGAAGCCTCTATAGTAAGCATCCCATCGCAAAAGAGAAACAAATGTTCCTGTTTTCAGAAAGCAGGTTCTTCAGAAGCTGTAACTGGCAGTGCTTCTGTCACACTTTAACTGCAGCAGAGCTTGCTCCTTGGACTGCCCAGCCACTGGGAGAGGGGCTGCAGGGGAACAGAGATAAGGGTGTTTGCACTGAGAGAACAGGTGTGGACTTTGTCCTGCTTATCACTCTGCAGCCTCTGGCAACCTCCTGAGTCAACAAAGCAATGAACAGGACGGTTGTTGCCTGTTGCTCAGACCTGTGGGCTGCTGTGACAGCTTTTCCACAACCCCAACCCGATGCTGCTTTGATGCTGGTGTTGGATGTGACACCAGCGTATTTCCACAGCATGCAAACCATTTCCACCAGACATTTCACACAGAGAACACAGAAGGATGCTCTTTGTAAAACCGAACCAAAGGTTTTTCTGTAGAGAGGCTACTGCCCTGTTTAGATCTAGACTGCCTGGTTTCACGGCTTTCTATTTCTACTGTGATTTTCAGCTCTGGTGAAATCAATACACACAAAGAAGTCAGAATTATGTTTTCTCTAGGAACCTTCGAGGATATTCTAATCAGAGATCCTAAAAACGGATATTCACATTCATTATGAAATCCTGAACCAGATTAGCTTCTCAAGTTTTGTGAGTAGGTCTCAAACAGGTCTATTCCCTCAGCTGTTAGCCCAAAGGAGAGTGGCTATAGGAGGAATTAGTGGTTTGCCTGTTGTTCTTTATTGCATTTAAAAGCCCGAGCGGATCTAGATGTCAATCAGTGTGTTTGAATAACACGTAGCAGATGTGTGAGAACATAATCCTGGATGGCTCGGTGTATACATATGCATACACAGCTGTCACGTGACAGTATGATGAAAGGCTGTTTTCATTTCTTGAATCACTGCAAGGCAACCCAACCTGGGCATGAGCTAGGTTCAGCCTAACGTCATAACAAATCTGTCTTGGAAAATTAAGCACATCTCCTCCAAGCAGCTATGCCTTAAACAAAAGGGGATAGAGAAGAAAAGCTATGTAGGGAAAGGGAAGAAAAATGTCAACTCTGAAAAAGAGATTTGTGATCATAAAACATCCACCTGAATACTGAAATGCATCGTCACTTCCCTCCTCATACCATTTCTCACTGGAACCAAAAATGCTTGACATTCACATTACTTTCCAGCAGAAAGGTCCATTCCTTGCTCACGTCACTGGTCAGCAGTTTGTCACTTACAGATGACAACTGCCTAGGCAAAACAGGCCAAAACTTTGTACCCAAATAAGCACTAACAGCAAAGACTATGGCCATGTACTGGGAAATTCTCTTGATAAACAGAGTCCCCTTCTAAGAGGAGATCAAAGCGTCTACACAGAACAGTTTAAAGGAAGCTAGTGATACATCTTTTGCACTTCATCTGTAACACCATGCAGTTTTTACCCTGAACGAAGGGTCAAAAATGAGCAAGGAACCACACTGAGGAACAGCTTTCCCTTACACAGCCAGTTAACACTGGTCTCACCAGATGCAAGGGTGACGGCTGCCACGCAAGTGACCTCGGGAGGTTCTGCTGCACTTCCTTGGAATCCAGGGCTGCTGAGCACAGGTGTTAGATCTCTCTCTCCTGATAAGTGTTTTCTGCTCCTTCCAGAGAGGATCCCTGGCGAGTAGCAAAGATGGTGAAATCCTACCTCCAGCAGCACAACATCCCTCAGCGCGAGGTGGTGGACACTACTGGTCTGAACCAATCGCACCTCTCGCAACACCTCAACAAGGGCACTCCCATGAAGACCCAAAAAAGGGCAGCCCTCTACACCTGGTATGTCCGCAAGCAGCGAGAGGTGGCCCAGCGTAAGTATGGCAACAACTGTTCTATCTCAGTTTCATAAAGGCCTCTGTTCTCCCTTGCTAATCCTTACTCCCTCTTTTATCAAGGAAAAATGGAAGGAAAAGCCACTTTTAGCAGGAAGCTTAGAGAAGTCTAGCTGAGTATTCAGCGGTGAGGTGAACCAAACTGTACATGGAAAAAACACTCCCTCACAAAGCAGCCTGCAGTCACCCTAACCCCATTTGGATAAAGAGAAGCCAACTAATACTTTACATTTGCAATTACAGTTCTACACTCATCCTCAGACTAAAGCAGCATAGTGGACAGATGAGAGACAGAATTTCTACCTGAGAACTGGGCTTTTGCAATTTCAGCTAAAGCAAAAGTTTCTCTAGCTGCAAAAAGCAGTAGGCTGCTGTACCCACTGTGAAAAACCACTGTGGGCCATCACCCCGTGAAAAACCCCTGGGATCCACCACCTCATGCCCTCCAAGCCTTTTCATTACAGGCACCCACTGGAAACACATCCCTGCAGCGTGCACTTCAGCATTCATGGGCCTGCCTGGAATCTGTCTTACTTAATTTTGTATTGGCGGGTTGCAAGGAAAATGAGACATTTGGCCTTGGGATGGTTCTGGGGGGCAGGACTGCAGGCATGCTTACTTTAAACTTAGCTGCTTCTGCTTTCGTTGCTCCAAGGTGGGAGCAGAGACGCAATGTAAGAGAAAGGACAGGTAAATACAGCCCTGCTAGGAACATCTTATCTTTTTAGCAAATTATGGAACTTTATTTCCACCTCATCTAGATTCAACCCCCCGTCTTGTACAAGATATTCCGTAAGGGTAAGCTGCATGGGGCCTGCTAAGCACCAAAACTGCTGGTAATGCTTCCAGAAAGCGAATTCCCTTTCCCGTTTGTGTCTGCAGAATTCACACATGCTGGCCAGGGTATTCTGACAGAGGAGCCCATGGGAGATGACCTGCCCACCAAGAAGGGAAGAAGAAACCGCTTTAAGTGGGGTCCTGCCTCCCAACAGATCCTGTTCCAAGCCTATGAGAGACAGAAAAACCCCAGCAAAGAAGAGAGAGAGGCACTGGTGGAAGAGTGCAACAGGTAAGGATGGGTGTCTGGCTCTGAGAAGAGGGGCAGAGCAAGGTCTGTGTGCTTGGCACTTGCCAGAACCCATGCGAGGCTGACTAACAGCACAGCAGTGGGTATCACCACTGACACCAGCCACATTGGAATGAAATGGCAGTGCAGCATTCGCTGTTCACAAAGGATCAGTAACGCCCCATGTCCTGCTGTACCTGGCAGGATCCTTCCACAGTGCGCCAGACCACGGCTGCTTTGGGGCTGTGCACTCACTTTGTCTCTCTAAGTCTGGCTCAGCGAGGTTCTTCTTGTGCTTTCCCCCAACAGAGCGGAGTGTATTCAGAGAGGTGTCTCCCCATCTCAGGCCCAGGGCCTGGGCTCAAACCTGGTGACAGAGGTCAGAGTTTACAACTGGTTTGCCAACCGCAGGAAGGAGGAGGCTTTCCGGCACAAGCTGGCCATGGACACCTTCAGCGGACCACAGCCCACCTCTGCTCCCCCGCTAACTCCTCACAACTCTTCCTCCCTCCAGCCAACAGCTGCTCTCTCACCCAGCAAAGTTCACGGTAAGAAACAACCATGGGGAGATCTGAAAGAAGCACGGGTGAACCTACCCAAACTCAGTCACTAAAAGTACCTCCCAAGTCCACCCTTTTAGGAGGTGAAGCTACACACAGAAAAAACAGACTTGATACAAGGGAAGAGCACCAGTGACAAAGAGACCATGTCTCTGAGGGAGGAGAGTGGCTAGAAAAGCAAGGGTGACATGTAGTTCAGTAACAAAACTTTCAGCCAAGTCTCCTCGCTCACTCTTTGACGCCCCACATGCCCTCACGGCCGGCAGGCAGGAATCCCCTTTCAGGGAGCCATCCACTGGTACCATCACAAGTCACTTCTGTGTCCTTCCACTTACACGTGTGCCTCCTCTTTCCAACACATATCAGTACTCTGCCTGAGTTTCCAGGCATCCGGAAAGGTCATTCTCCACCCAAAAAGAGCAGAGCTTTCTCAGCTCCATAGCCAGAGCTGGTAAGTGCTCTCGCTGTGGGAAGGGATGACCTTGCTGAGACTCTCTCCTCTCTACACACACATCCAGAGGGGTGGTTTCTAGGGAATCCTGCTTGTTCCCGACAGCACACGCAGCCACACCTTTAAGTCAGTATTTGAGCAAGCAGTTGCATAGAGTTACAGAGGAGGGGCAGGGCGGCGAGAATGCCTGTTCTGATTCCCCTACTACCCACCCTGTCTCTGCCTCGAGCATCTAAAGGCCTGCAAAGGAAACTGAGTTTAGCACTTGCCAAAGTTTCCCAGTTTGTAACTTTTGACAAGCAGTTTCCCTCCTGTTGTGCTGCAGGAGTGAGGTACAACCAGCAGCCAGCCAGCGAGGCAGAGTCCTCCAGCGGCAACCACCACGGGAACAGCTCCATGGTGACCACCCAGACCATCCTGCACCAGGTTTCTCCCCCTGGACTGGAGCCCAGCCAGAACCTCCTGAGCACAGACACTAAGCTGGTAAGTGATATTTACTTAAGTTCTGGTGACTGGAGGATGTCAGGTCCTCTGCCTCTGGTCACAACATGGACACCTCAGAAGCAGTTTTTCCTAGAATACTCTTAAAACCACCTTCTTATGGAGATATTACAGAGCCACTTTGCGCTGACCAGGTAACACGAGCAGTCCTGAGATACGTGTGCCCTCTAGACTGCTGGTGAGGGCAGGTATTAGAGCATGAAAGCAAGAAGTGTAGCCATTTATTTACGGTCTGTCAAAACAGTCTCTTCTGGAAAAAACAGAGCTCAAGGTATGACATGATTGCCTTGTTCCCACAAAACCCTGTTCTCACCTCTTTTCCCAGTGAGATTATTGTCATCTCCAACTCTAATTTGAACCCCACACATCTCAGGATAGTTGATGAGACAGCAATGGGATTAACAGAACAGAGACCCATACTTACATCTATCTTACGTGTAAGAATTAAGCCCAAGAGCCTGTATGCAACACATACCATTGAGATGTACTGGATATACCTTGTAGCAATCTGCCTTCTCAAAGCAAATTTCCTTTTGAGATTTGACTACACCTTTTCCCACAAAATTAGCAATGAGGCACTACAACTACATGA
This sequence comes from Pampusana beccarii, assembly GCA_013399365.1. Lineage (NCBI taxonomy): Eukaryota > Metazoa > Chordata > Aves > Columbiformes > Columbidae > Pampusana > Pampusana beccarii. The sequence goes on from VWYH01011240.1 coordinate 1,188,096, forward strand.
CTGATCACTTTCAGTTTGCGCATGTTGCTTTGCTTACAGGGAAACAATTGGCAGAAGTTCGCATTAGTGCATACTGGCCTGAGGCAAAGTTAAGTTCACTAAAATGAGCATGGATTAAATCTCGTCAGTCACTCACTTTGCTGGCTTTCTGGTGTCATCCTGAAGAAAAAAGTGTCTTTCATCAGGTGCTGAAAATCTTCTACAGCTGTCTTCTAAAATTGATATCAAGGTGATTTGTCCCACCTCTTGGTGCTTACTCTTACTAAAGATTCCTCACAGCTTTTTGTCTGAGGGGAGAAAAAAAAGTATAATATAAAGCATTGAACTTTTGCTGTCAGCCAAATTATTTGAAGGCTATTTTGCTATTCCACAGTACTTCAACTACAGGTCTCCAAAGGGCCTTGCAAACTCAAAACCCCATTAGAGCAGAGACACAGGTTACGTGGTTCATTTCAGAGGCTGAGAAACCATGAGTTATAAAATTTCTCAGTGACTCAAGGACAAGCTGTATCAGCAAGACACTCGAGCACAGAACAGTCCTGTTCTATGTAACAGGTACGTTTCCCCTTTAACAGCTGGGAACTGCCAGGTGACGCAGCCTGAAGAACATATTGTACAAAAAAAAAGATCTAAGAAAACTTTTCAGCAGCCCCTTTAAAATCTCAGTCTGAAAACATACTGCCACTAAAAGATATTGCTGAGAGAAGGGAAAATTACAGGCATTTCTCAAGAAAAAGGTGAACAAGAGGAACTCTGATTCTGTGCTGAACTCTGCAGCTGTAATTACTACGAAAAATTACCTGAGCCTCTTAATTTCTCCAAGCATTGTCTTCTACCCCTAGCTGTAAAACAGAAGATAAACTTTCCCTATAGAGAATGCAGTGGGACTAATCTCATTCTCGTTTGTAAAAACCCTTACAGTTTCTTAAATGTGAAAGAACTAAACCAGCAAGGATCTACTCTTAGTATTTCAACAGTTTTGACCTTTGCTAGTTAACAGATGAGCACAGGGAAACTGCCAACAAGCAAAGTCTTTCTAGTTAGCAAGTGTTCAGAGCAGGCAGGAAGAGGGAGAAGGACGTTTATCATGGCTTTGGGACTCGCCACACTCAACCTTCTGCAGAGAGCACTGTCACAGTCCCCCTGTCCCACAGGTCTCGGCTCCTGGAGGAACTCTCCCTCCTGTCAGCACCCTGACCGCCCTGCACAGCCTCGAGCAAAACCCGCACACGCTGAGCCAGCAGACTCAGAACCTCATCATGGCATCCCTGCCAGGCGTCATGGCCATCGGAGCAGGCGAGACCTCGTCCCTAGCGCCAGCGTTCACCAACACCGGTGCCTCCACCCTGGTGATCGGTGAGTAGTGTTCTGGAATGACCCTGCTTAGCGGGGTTTGGATAAAGAGCTACTTGTAGTTGTTAGAATTACCTGCCTCGTTTTCAGAGACAAAAGTACTAAGTTGGCAGTGATACGAGCCTGGGGAAATTGTCACAAACAGTACGGATCTTCAGCAGCGCTACTTACAAGTACCAATGGAATTAAGGGACAGATGCTCCTTATTCCTGTTAAAATTAAGTTATACACAAACTCACATCCTAAGAGCAAGATACTTTTGCAATCTACTCCTATGCCAATGTTTTGTTTTGCTGCTCTGCATTTTCCCAAACATAAATGTAATACTTCTTCAAAACTATGAAAATTGAAGCATGTTCATAGTGCTTGAAAGACAGAACATGCTGTTGTACTTCCTGCAATGAGCAGCATATGCCTTTGGAACCCACAGCAGTAATTACTGGGTTTTCATATTTTTCACTTTGACAGCTTTTCTGGAATTGTACGGGATTTCTTTTCATTCCAAGATTAGTCTCCTGCCAAAGTGCATCTCATTAGATAAAGGAAAATAAAATGTATACTCTCCTCTTACACTTTCTTTCCAGGAAGAGACCTTATTTTGTTCCATGGTGACAGCTGTGAAATAATTTCTGTTTCCCCATTTACACTCAAGATTATGATATGGATTCTAATTTTGTGCAAACAAAAAAAGAAAACCTGGAGATTTCCATACAGTGGAAATCTCTCAGTGCCAGAAAGACTCGCTGATTTACAGGAACAGAGTCTGGACAGTCGTAGGAAATAGGCAGTAAAGTGTGAAACCTTCTACTTCTTTCTTATTGGTCCAAATTCCATAATTTGACAGCCCAAGCAGAATGAGTTTAAACTCCATTCCATGTGGTTGGAAAGCTCCAGCATAGTTCTGTTTGTTGTCAACAACTTCATTAAAAAAATTTTTTTTAAATGAACTGGATATGAGATGATGCTCTGAGTTTACTTCTGAGCAAGGCCTCCCCAGTAGAAACCTGTATCAGGTGATCACTAAACTGGAAAGTGACCTGTACTGGTACAGAAGGACGTACAAAGGAACAAAGGCTGGAAAGTCAGAGGTGGTTTTATGGTACCTGTCTGCATTGCACATTTTACACAATCCCATGTCATTTTCACAGGTACGAAATCTATTCATAATCACAGATAACGGACGCAACATGACGACTACTTTGGATGCCCCTGCTGCAGAGCAGCCACATTCCTCCCATAGTGTGTGACACTACTGCCATCAGTCCTTGTTTTTCAGGCCTGGCCTCAACCCAGCCCCAGAGCGTCCCTGTAATAAACAGCATGGGGAGCAGCCTCACCACCCTGCAGCCCGTCCAGTTCTCCCAGCAACTGCACCCGTCCTACCAGCAGCCCCTCATGCAGCAGGTCCAGAGCCACATCAACCAGAGCCCCTTCATGGCTACCATGGCTCAAATACAGAACCCTCACGGTAAGAACATGAACTTACTTGCTCAAGCAAACCGAAAAAATAAAGGCTCTGTTCTGGAGCATTTGCTGCATCCTTGGGGTTGCAGCACTGTACTTCCCTCTTCTCTTATTGTTGGTTTAATTATTACATTATTTTTCTCTTGCGTTCATCTTCCTTCACTTCCACTGTTTCAGAGACAGACAGCAGGTCCATGTCCATGAGGAGAACTCAGCCAAACCAGTCTAACGCAAAGCTCCAGCATCCACCTGACCTTGTTTTCTTTCATGTGCAGCTCTCTATGGCCCCAAGTCTGAAGTGGCCCAATACACACATACAGGCCTCTTGCCACAAACCATGGTGATAACAGACACGGCCAATCTCAGCGCCCTGACTAACCTGACACCAGCTAAACAGGTAACAGCCTTTAGCACGTGCCTTTGTTCCCCACCTTAGAACTGCACTGGTCTGCAGGAAGCTCCTTGCTTGTCAAAGAGTTTTTGGGTGTGTGGTCTACGCCATCCCAGCAGGATGATCTTTCTTATTTCCTCGCCTTGCTGGTACCAGCTGCAAAACTGAAAGCATTAGAGCAACCTCTTCACTGTATCATCAAGGAGGATTTAATCTCCTTGGAAACAGCACGTGCTCACTCTCACACCTGTTAGAGGGGATGTATAAACCTTTCTCTTCTCTAGGCATTCACATCTGACTCAGAGACTCACACAGAGTCTGGGATGCATACGCCAGTGTCGCAGGCACCAACGATACACTTACAGAACCAAGACACAACCATCCAGCACCTCCAGCCAGGCCCCCGCCTCACCTCAAGCCCTGCTGGTAAGAACAGCACACACTATTATCTTTAACCACATATTGCAGTTTCTCTTGCCAGTACTGTAAAACCCAGACAGAAAATGGTAACTGGGGCTCACCATTCTCCAAGAGGGCTCTACTGGTCTCTTGGGAGGGGTTGAGAAGCTGGTACAAAGAAAAGATTCAGGGCATAGTGTAAGGCCAGACTGTGGAAATGGGACCCTTCTTCAGCATTCAGAGAGGAAAATAACCTTAAAAATATTGACAAAAATCAGTGTCCATACATACGCAATCCCACAGGCAGTTTTCAGGGCTGAAAAGCCCAAGACTCCCTGATGAAGAAACTCCAGTTGGGTCTTGCCAGTTCTAAGGACTAGGATAATACCAGCCAACTAGAATCCTCACATGTGAACTCCCTGATGCCATCGATGCCTTAAGCGTAGCTTTGTATTTGAGCTAGATATATAAAGGTACGAAAAATAGAAAGAAATGCAAGTTATGCCCTTATGCCAGGAGATTTTAGTCACGCTGGAAAGGCAAGTGTGTGCACACGTGATAAGGGGACTGCGGTGAGAACCTGTACTTAACTTCTGCCTATGCCTTTGACAGTGTCCTCCAGCAGCCTGGTGCTGTACCAAAGCTCTGACTCCACCAACAGCCACAGCCAGCTGCTGCCATCCACTCACAACGCCATGGAGACCTTCATCTCCACGCAGATGGCATCCTCCACCCAGTAATCACGCCAGCTACCCAAGGGTGACTGCCACAACCACGGCGCCAGCTGCGACTCCAGCTGTGTCTGCCGCCCTCCAGCCCCACACAAACCCCTCGCCCAGCTGCCCCCGGGAGAGACGGTATCTCAGACTCCAGCCAGGAGCCACGGAAAGATGATGCTGGCACTGCTAAAATCCACTGCCCCCCAATAAAACAAGCAAACCCCAAACCCCACGAGCTAGGCTAGAACGACCAGATGTCCTTTGGAATCCCATCAAGACTGATCTGAATACAATACAGCAAAAAAGCCAGGGTGTGGATGGGACGTTCTTTCTGCTCAGCCTTCGGCAAGCTGGGCCTGTACAAACCTGCCAACACCAGACTAAGCCTCGCAGGAAGGAGCAAAGCTGAGCTGCTGAAGAAGGGACACCATCTTTAAAACACCTCCTTTGCTGTAAAGGAGCACCAGTGGGAACTCTGAGAAATAATAGTATCTTGGAGGCAAGAGTGAGAGAACCTGGCTCTTGACTGCAATGCAAATCACCAAGGAACAGATTCAGGAATGGCTTGGCACAAACTCATCAGTATGGGATCACTGACTACAAGCTACAAATCCTTTAATTAACTACAAAAATGCCAAAACATCCTCTGTTAAAAATGACCTGCTCTAAAATCATGCTATACTAGTGGAAATGGCTTGGTTATTTTTGATATAGCTCTGCTTTGTTTTAAATGCAGAAATAAAAGTTTAACAGCAGCATGGAGTCTCCAGTTCTCTGCATTAACCATGCGGGTTCTTATCTCGTGTATCTTGCTGTGTGAGTTGGGTGATGGCATCCTCCACATGTCCCCAACACTGCACAACACCTGGGATGTCCCCATGCTCCACAAAGAGCAGCAGCTCCTTCCGTTTTTCTCAATAAAAATGAAAAAAGCCCCAATTAACATGGTTTTTGTCATTGTCACCAAAACAGCGCTATTATTTCAACTGTGAAACGGATGGAAATCCTTGGGACTAGAAAGTGCTCAAGGCTCTTAAAAGGTTGAGATATAAGGGAGAATTTAAAAAGAAAAAGCCCAACAGCAAATTCTTCAGTTATCGCATCTAGAAATTTCAAAATTGCAGATGTCCATTACAGTTTGTATTGATATGATCTTTCTCTAGATAATATCAACCAGAGACTAATTTCAGTAATTAATTTTATCCTATAATTGTTTCCTAATCTCTGATGTGCATAATTTGCAAATACATGTAACTTTCAGTTAGCATAATCATCATAAAACAAGTCAACAGATAACTTTTAGACCACTGCGCCTTTGAAACCCCAGGTCCTTGCTTCAGTATACTGAAGCTTTCACTGGCCATAAGACAAGTAACTTCAGGTGGCACATTCAGTTAGATTACAAGCCAATTTTCTACTTAGCCTTCCTATTTTCAGATGTCAACTGTGTTTTCTTGATTAAAAAACAGCAAGAATCTTAGAGTAAGAAAGAAAATGTCTTGGGTTTTCCCACACTCAGAGAGTAACAGTTGACTATTTAGGTTCCTCTAATCTGGCTTTCTGGTCTTCTGAATGGGGCAAGTGAGTTAAGAGCTACTGAAACCAAACAATCTTAAAAACAGAAGATTATTTCTCCGATAACAGGTCATTTCCTGAAATACTGGAGCTGAAGTATAAATGGACTAAGACCCATACTACCAACTCACAAAACCTGCTGTATTTCAGAGAGACAAAAATCATAATCAACCAAAACAAGGTCTGAAATACAGTGATTCTTTGAGTTAGGCTTGTCCTTCCTGTAGCAATCTCACAGCATTGACCACCAAGCACCTAGAGAGTCACCTTCACCCATCTTTATCTCTGCATACAGCAAGAAAGCCGCTGTTTTACAAAGCCTGCCAAATTAAATAAGACTAATAATGTAGTAGAATTTAATAACAACAAATGCCGTAAAAAAATATACATAGAAAAAAGTCAAAAGACACAACTTGCACAGAACTACCTATTTGTAACAACCCTGAAATGAGCTCACTGCACACTCTGTTTACCTGCAGGGGCCCTGGAGAGGTGCAGATTATACACGGATTAGTAGCATGTCAGGTTTCAACAACAGATTGTTATGATGATCACAGGAAAAAAATAAGGGGGCCCAGATATCTGACAGGATGCTTTTGATAAATGAGTCTCCCACAGGCTGGAGTTATTTTTAGTAGGCATCTAGGAGGAGGCAAAGGGAAAAAGCAGTTGATCACCTGTTGCCATGTAAACCAAACTCAATTCATCGTATACTTTCTCCAGGACACAAGATTTGGTTTCCTGACGGGAAGGAACAGATCAGGAGGGATGCAGCTATGATTAAGCCCTTCTGTCACATGAGTCTGGGCTCAGTATTTAATCCTTTTACGCTAGGTCTGCATAAGCAGCAGCAGCCTAGATAACTGCTGTGCTAGGAGGACAATGTTCCCTTCCCAAGGGATGCCAACAACATAGGAAGTCACTTAATTAGACTCTCAGGCCACTGAGCTTTTAGAACAGAAGCTCTGCCAATTAATTTTCCCTTCTCCACACCAACTCATTTTGTTTTTTCTTTTCTGCATCCTTCGTCCACCATAATCACCTGCCATTCAGTGCAAAGTCTTCATTCTCTTTTTTTCTTCTTCTTTTTCTTCTTCACAGCTCCTGGCAACACAGAGTTCTCTGTATGATCGCTGTCCTGTCCCTCACATTGCCCATTTGCAGACACCAACCATGGCAAATCTTTGCTGATCTGGTCACGCTCTGCTGGATCTATTATTTTCTCTTGAATATTGTTCTCTCCTCTAATTTTCTTTTTTTTCTTTTTTTTCTGGCTGTGCTCTACACAACCCTGACTCTGTTCCTGGCTGGAATCCTGGGAAGGTGCAGGGAAAGCGCTTTGTTTCAGAATGTCTGTGGCTGACACTGCAGCCTCCTGGTACCTTTGCCACTCCTGGTCACTGTCCGTGTCACTGGAAAGGTAACAAAAAGTTACGTTACACTTCGGCCTTGAATTCACCCCAAGCACAAACAGCAGCGCAATCTAAGATGAGAACACCTGATAAACACCCAGTGGCTCCAAGACTCCAACACCTACAGTTAGCGTTTAACCAGTCTGAAGGCCGAGGTGTTCTTTACACCTGAGAACATCTCCCACGAACATTTCTAGTTTCCTGGCACTAAAAAAAAAAAAAAAAGAAAAAAAAAAATCTGCTCTAGTCAGTTATAGGAGTTATAAATACACACTTCTCAAGCTCTTCTGCTTCCTATTCCCTTGTGAGAGTCCCAGCTGCCTCCAAAACGCGGGATGCAGTAGTACTCTGGGAGCAGAGCAGTGACACCCCCTCACCTGGAGCTGGATGGCCGCCTCCTCCTCACTGCAGGGCAAGGCTCCGAGTCCCCACAATCTCCCAGAACAGAGGAAGAGAAGAGGCGAAAACCTGAAATATGGAAAAGGGAATTTTAGCCACAATGTAAAACAGAAGTGAAAGCAATCAACAGCAATCTCCCTAGGAAGCCTCACTGCTGTTACTGTATTGTTACAGTGCTTGACAGCAATTATTTGGGACTGAGAGGAGGCAGGGCACAGAGATGGTACCTATAAAACAACGGCCTTCACAGACACTAACAGAAATCCTTCTAGTGCAAGTGCTTATTAGTCAGTTGGGTGTATAACTGGCAACAGACAGGATCCATCCCACTTGTCATCATTCAACTATTAATAATATATAATAACAATGTCAAAAAACAGCCACAACGGCTGTGACTAGAACTCACCATCGTCTGCAGAGTCAGACTGTCGCACAGAAGTTTGTAAAGGTCCTGATGGGTCCTTCAAGACAGTGATGAAACTAAACAGAAAACCCCAGTCAGATCTGAAGACACCTTTGTGCAAACTGAGCTAAAGTTGGGTATTTCCAGGAAACAAGGCTACAAGGAAATGTTACATAGCTTCTTAGTTTTCTCTCAGTGAAGCTCTCACCTCCCTGCTTTCAGAGCAGACCACACCTTCCCTCCTCAGCAGCACAAGAATGACTTAAAAGCAGCATTTCTAAAGCCAGCTCTAAACACCAGGAATTCTAGTTCTCCAGGGCCACATTTACTCAATGAATAAAACAGTAGCAGCTGTGTCAGAGGCACACTGCCAGCACAACCCTGAACCAGGTATTGGTTTAGGTTGTAGGAATAAATGAAACATTCTCACAGCAACCTTTAAATTACGAAAGTGCTAAGGCACCCAAATTCTACATTTTCCCTAAAACCCATTCACCAGAGGCAAATGTACAGGGAGTCTTTGCCAGAAACACACACCACGTGGGCCGGGTTAGTTCAGAGAATAGTGGAAGTTTACATTAAATACCGGAATGAAGGAGATAAGAACAGAAACAACTTCTCCACAGTCAGGCTGCACTCAGATCTTGAATTTCCTAATTTCACCACACAAAAGCACCAATATACCTAACCCACAGAACAAACTTTTTTAGGATTGCTTGCCAATACCCATCTAGCATTGCTCCCAGTTTCTTCGCAACATGTGCTCTGAACTCTGGTGTTGTCTGTAGCTCATTTCCATCTTCATCATGACCATTCACCTCACGCCTGTTCAAAATACGAATAATTATTATCTCTTTCAAGGTCAATTAACATCTGGAGCTCTTGTCCAAACAGAAGATAAGGGGCTGCAAAATCCCTGCCTGCTAGTAAGCAATTCACACTTGATAGGGAAGATGGCCAAGAAAGATGGAAAATAGCTTAGTAGTAACAGTTCTGTCCCCAAGAGGAAGATACATATTATTTAGCCATCTCCATCATAGTTAGTAACTGGATTTTTTTTTTCACTGAAATAGCCTACAAAAGCAAATAAATTACGGTAGGACATCCCTGCTCTGCATGCAGTTCCTGTGTATGTTGCCACAATTTGTGCAAAACCTGTCCCAGGAGAGATGATTTTATTAAGCTACCTGACTGGCTGCCTTTGAAACCGAGCCTAGAAGAACACTGCAAACTTCTCAACAGGATAGCACCACCTCCATTACAAGGCTCCCAATTCAGGCGCTTTCCAGCTGATGAGCACTTGCCTTTGCAATTGCAATGTTTTTTGAAGAAATTTTTCTTATATGTAACTGTACTAATTCCTCCATGGGACACTTGCAGAGCTGGAAGATTTCTGACACTTGGAACTAATGCTGTGACAGCAGTAGTAAGTTTTCAACTTCTATATTTCCCCACTGCTAGAGGGATGACAAATGCATTTTAAAAAGCTTACTAGATTTTCCAGATTTAAGTACAACTTCAGATTATTATGGTTGGACTAATTCTTAAAACTGAATAGACCCTTCCAGTAGGAAGTATCACAAGGCATTAACTGTAAGTAGCACAAATATAAGATACACTAACATTTTAATCAGTGAAACACAAGTCTGCAACCAGAGGCAAAAATACCTTAAGCTTGGCCGAGCGGGCTGTAACCGATCCTTGGTAAAGCCACCTGACAAAGGAAGAAGTAAAAGTAAGTTTAAAAGACCCGTGACCCGGACTTCTTTAATCCCCCCTCTGGTACATAGGATTTTATAGCACGAAGATTTTATAGCATAAAGATTTTATAGCACAAAGAATGGCCCCTGAAGGACAACCCAGGCCCACCTTCGGGGGAAAGCTATGCAGGGAAAGGGACACTCTCCAAGGGCCGGGCTGCAGCACAAACCCTGCCCGGGAAGGGGCTCCGGGCCCGGCTGGAGGCCGCACATCCCACTCCCAGGGCTCCCCTCGTCTCCCCCGGCTCTGACACCAGCACCGCTCCCGGGGCAGCCGCAGAGGGGCCCGACCCAGGCAGGTAGGCCACGCCGCCACTGCGGCGGGAAAGCAGAGCCTGGCTGCCCGCCGCCCCTCACCGCCGGCCGGCTCCGCCCGCCCCGCCGCCGCGCAGTCCCAGGCCGCCTCCCGGAACCGCGCGGCCGCCTCGCCGCTGCTGTCTGAGTCTGAGTCCGAGTCCGGGCCCCAGCCGGCCCTGGGCGCCGCCATGTTGAAGGCGCGGCAGCCGCGGGGCATGCTGGGGGCTGTAGTCCGGCGGCCGCAGGGCATGCTGGGGACTGTAGTCCCGTGCGGAGCATTCGGCCATAAAGAGTAAACATAAAGAACAAAGAATAAACACCTCACATTTTGTGAGGTGGTAACTTCACTGCTTCAGAAATGCTGACTGACAGCACTCGAGTGAAGTTTTTGGTGAAGCGCTGGACATTCTGGTGTTGCACACAGCACAAAATTTTCTACCCTTTATCTTTCAAAAGCAGCTGAGAAAATATACTAGACACCCAAGATTCATTCAGATGTGTAAAAGGTATCAGGCAAAAAGCATCTAACTGCCCCGCCCGTGGCAGGGCAAAGCAAACACACATCTCCTCTGCCCGTGCCTTGTGCCACTGCTTTGTCCATAATACGGGGTGACATATTCCACGGAAAACAAACCGACCTCCAAAGAGACACTAAATCTTTAAGTCAAAAAACCTGAAGATTGCGTGGGAGACGCTCAGCGTTCTTACCCAACTCGCCTCAGTGGACCTTCCATCCTGGCTGAATGCTGCTCTTCTAGCCTTCTTTCCTTCTGGCTGCCAGAGGCGCAGGGTTTGTGTCACAGATCCTGACCGTGTGTCAGCTCTGTTACTTGCCTTCCCAGATCGTGAGCACCAGGCACCCCAAAGCTTGTTTTGCTCAAGCAGCTCAAACAAAGTTCATTGTGCGTCCGGGCCTGCACTTTGAAATGTGGTGGTTCCAGAGACAGGATCCAGAATAAAACCCAAACGAATGCACGTCATATGCCAGGAGTGGCTGCCTGGTCACACACCTTCTGTAATCAAGGCTTTTAGGAAGGGGTTTGTGCGTACCATAAATACCAACATTATGTGGCTTAGATAATGAAAAAGTGAATAAATCAAAGTGATTCATTCTCATGCACATGAGGATGAACTGACAACCAGGGCAGGAGGTTCTGCTGACTCTAAGCAATTACTGGCTACACTGACGAGTGATGCACATATCACCATTAGAATATACATACATGTAAATGATATTTCAATTTCCATTATGCATGTGATATACAGGTCTTTGAAAGGTGCTTTCTTAGCTTTGTTAAGGAAAGTATTTCCTTGCATAACTTATTATCGCCATTCAATATAATTATTGTTGCCAATGGCAGCAAATCTGAATGTCCCATGAATATTCTCCAGCTGACTTACGGTTTTAAATAAGTCTGTTCTCTTCCTATTCACTTTAGCTGTAAACAAGATTAACGTTTTCATTCTCTTCTTGTACACCACCTTTTCCATTCATCACATCTTATTCATTGCCTGTCTCTGGATCTTTTCCTTTTTGAAAAGAAAACACTTGCTGTAAGTGGAACAGGGGTACTGTAAATAAGTCACTATAGAAATGCAGAATAATATCATTCCATTCTTCTGAGACTTAAAACATAAATGTTAAAATCATCACTGGGCAGTGAAAATATTCCCTGGCTATGTTGTCTATGGCAGTAACTGTATTTTTTTTCAGATTGCTTTAGTTATCATGTGATACCCAAACAACAAAGACTGTTCTGAGCATGATTATAACATCAAAAGATCAACCTTTTTCACTTTTTATACTGAAATTCTTTTGACTCCTAGTCATACATGGTGATTAGTCTAAGCTGGTGCAAATTTCAGCAGCTCATCCATGCTTTAATCAGCATCTGGAGGATATCATTTATACCTTTGGGGCCTTGTTAACTTATTAATCTGATACTCCATTGAGATGCCAAATTTTTGCCTGAGCGGTGAAGCTGGGCCAAACTGTGCTGCTTCACTGTTTTGTTGAAAGTGAGACAGCCTTTGTTACAGGAGTTTTCACAGACAGCAAACACACCGCTCCTGTGGGCAGGACAGCTTCACAACACGTGTCCCAACGCCATAAGCACCATCACTTACAGATACTATCTTCATCTTCACCTCAACTACAAATTTCCCAGTGCCACACATCGACGCGTAAGGCAATTCCAGCAGGGCTGCTGGGTGACCGCTTTGACGTGGGTTCTGCTGAGCCTACGTGCTGCGGAAAGCAGCCCGAGGGCTCCGGACAGCTGTGGTTTTACATCATTGAACACTTCCCGGCTTGCGCATTCCAACCTTCACACCAGAGCTGTGTCGCCTCAGGTCGCCTCAGTCAGCAGGGGCCTCAGACAATATCCTTGGGCTCTTTCCGATGGGCTCCCGTGGCACTAACCTGCCTCTGCTTCTTACCTCAGCTATTCCTTTCTAAGGCTCACTTTTAGTGGCAGACCTTGGTTTAGAATTCGCCCATTCTCCACTGTGTCGAACAAGGAATTTTGCACTGTCTTCTGTCTCAGTGCCCTCAGAGCAGGGATAAAACCCTTCAGAGGTGCCTCCTCGGTCACCTCTCTCAGCTCTGACTCACTTCTTCAGACACCAGGTCCCCTCCTCTCTCCCCTTTTTGGCCATCTCTGTCTCCATGGTTTCTCACAGCTGTGTAAATACTTCCGTTCCCATCCTGGAGATGCTCCTTTGGCCAGATCCTAGTGCTCTGCACGCACATTTGAACAATTTCTTTCCCTCAAAGCAGCAGCCTTCCTTCCCTGCTTGGGCCGAGCACTTGCTGCCATTGACAATATGTAGTTTTTGCTTTCTTCAAAGGCAGGCGTTGGGACACGGCCCCCCAACACCTCACCGTGAGCAGGCAGCAAAACCGCAACAGAAACAGCGCTAAAAGTCCCAGGGAGCGCGCAGTCGAGGTTGCGGTGCTGGTGACTGAGCCGGGGCCGAACGCACCGCCAGCCCGGGCGGGTCGCACCGAACCGATTCCCTCGCTGCGGTAACAACGGGCCGGGGGTTCTGGTTCGGGGCCCCGGCAAAAGGACGGGCAGAGCCCCGCCGCCCCCCGCAGGGCTCCCGTTTCCAAGGAGCCGCCCCGCGGGGCAGCCCCGGGCAGGGGGAGCGCGGAGCGGGCGGAACGCGGCC